>CAJFDF010000281.1:18685-33606 GCA_904067115.1 Aegilops sharonensis
TCGGCCAAAACTACAAGTGTTGATGACCGACATGTAAACGCAGCCCAGGGTTCGTTAATCGTGGAAATCATTCTGGAACCCCAAAACAGTGAGTAATAGTACATGAAATGGGCCAGAATCGGCCAAATCTGCGAGTGTTGATGACCGACACGTAAGCGCACCTTGGGGTTCAACAACTATGGAAATCGCTTCGGGTCCCCAAAACGGTGAGTAATAGTCCACGAAATGGGTCAGTATCGGCCAAAACTGTGAGTGTTGGTGACCGACACGTAAACGCACCCCGGGGTTCGTTAATCGTGTAATCACACCGGGGCCCCAAAATGGTGAGTAATAGTCCATAAAAGAGCCCAGAATCGGACAAACCTAGAATTATTGATGAATGACACATCAACGCGCCCCGGGGTTCGACAATCATCGAAATCACTCAGGGACCCCAAATCAGTGGGTAATAGTCCAAGAAACGGCCCAGAATCAGCCAAAACTACAAGTGTTGATGTACGACACGTAAACGCAGCCCTGGGTTCGTTAATCGTGGAAATCACTCTGGGACGCCAAAACAGTGAGTAATAGTCCATGAAACAGGCCAGAATCGGCCAAATCTACTAGTGTGACCGGCACGTAAGCGCACCTTGGGGATCAACAACTATGGAGATCGCTTCGGGGCCCCAAAACGGTGAGTAATAGTCAATGAAATGGGTCAGAACCGGCCAAAACTTCGAGTGTTGGTGACCAACACGTAAGCACATATTGGGGTTCAACAACCATGGAAATTGCTTTGTGACCCCAAAACGGTGAGTAATAGTCCATGAAAGAGCCCAGAATAGGACAAACCTAGGATTATTGATGAACGACATATAAAGGCACCCCGGGGTTCGACAATCATGGAAATCACTCAGGGACCCCAAATCAGTTAGTAATAGTCCAAGATACAGGAGAGAATCGGCCAAAACTACAAGTGTTGATGACCGACACGTAAACGCAGCCCAAGGTTCGTTAATCGTGAATATCACTATGGGAGCCCAAAACAGTGAGTAATAGTCCATGAAACGGGCCAGAATCGGCATAATCTCGAGTGTTTATGACAGACACGTAAGGGCACCTTGGGGTTCAACAACTATGGAAATCACTTCGGGGCCCCAAAACGGTGAGTAATAGTCCCCGAAACGGGTCAGAATCGGCCAAAACTACGAGTGTTGGTGACCGACACGTAAACACACTACAAGGTTCGTTAATCGTGGAAATCACACCGGGACCCCAAAACGTTGAGTAATAGTCCATGAAGGAGCCCAGAATCAGACAAACATAGGATTATTGATGAACGACACATAAACGCACCCCCGGGTTCGACAATCATGGAAATCGCTCAGGGACCCCAAATCAGTGAGTAATAGTCCAAGAAACGGGCCAGACTCGGCCAAAACTACAAGTGTTGATGACCGACACGTAAACGCAGCCCGAGGTTCGTTAATCGTGGAAATCATTCTGGAACCCCAAAACAGTGAGTAATAGTACATGAAATGGGCCAGAATCGCCAAATCTGCGAGTGTTGATGACCGACACGTAAGCGCACCTTGGGGTTCAACAACTATGGAAATCGCTTCGGGTCCCCAAAACGGTGAGTAATAGTCCACGAAAGAGCCCAGAATAGGCCCTGACTCTTATACACAACCAGAGTTGTATGAGAGACAGTCGCAAAACAGGGAGGAAGAGTACATAAAACGGGCCAGAATCGGCTAAATCTACGAGTGTTGATGACCGACAGGTAAACGCAGCCCAGGGATCGTTAATCGTGGAAATCACTCTGGGACCCCAAAACAGTGAATAATAGTCCATGAAACAGGCCAGAATCGGCCAAAACTATGAGTGTTGGTGACCGACATGTAAACGCAGCCCAGGGATCGTTAATCGTGGAAATCACTCTGGGACCCCAAAACAGTGAATAATAGTCCATGAAACAGGCCAGAATCGGCCAAAACTATGAGTGTTGGTGACCGACATGTAAACGCAGCCCAGGGATCGTTAATCGTGGAAATCACTCTGGGACCCCAAAACAGTGAATAATAGTCCATGAAACAGGCCAGAATCGGCCAAAACTATGAGTGTTGGTGACCGACATGTAAACGCAGCCCAGGGATCGTTAATCGTGGAAATCACTCTGGGACCCCAAAACAGTGAATAATAGTCCATGAAACAGGCCAGAATCGGCCAAAACTATGAGTGTTGGTGACCGACATGTAAACGCAGCCCAGGGATCGTTAATCGTGGAAATCACTCTGGGACCCCAAAACAGTGAATAATAGTCCATGAAACAGGCCAGAATCGGCCAAAACTATGAGTGTTGGTGACCGACATGTAAACGCAGCCCAGGGATCGTTAATCGTGGAAATCACTCTGGGACCCCAAAACAGTGAATAATAGTCCATGAAACAGGCCAGAATCGGCCAAAACTATGAGTGTTGGTGACCGACATGTAAACGCAGCCCAGGGATCGTTAATCGTGGAAATCACTCTGGGACCCCAAAACAGTGAATAATAGTCCATGAAACAGGCCAGAATCGGCCAAAACTATGAGTGTTGGTGACCGACATGTAAACGCAGCCCAGGGATCGTTAATCGTGGAAATCACTCTGGGACCCCAAAACAGTGAATAATAGTCCATGAAACAGGCCAGAATCGGCCAAAACTATGAGTGTTGGTGACCGACATGTAAACGCAGCCCAGGGATCGTTAATCGTGGAAATCACTCTGGGACCCCAAAACAGTGAATAATAGTCCATGAAACAGGCCAGAATCGGCCAAAACTATGAGTGTTGGTGACCGACATGTAAACGCAGCCCAGGGATCGTTAATCGTGGAAATCACTCTGGGACCCCAAAACAGTGAATAATAGTCCATGAAACAGGCCAGAATCGGCCAAAACTATGAGTGTTGGTGACCGACATGTAAACGCAGCCCAGGGATCGTTAATCGTGGAAATCACTCTGGGACCCCAAAACAGTGAATAATAGTCCATGAAACAGGCCAGAATCGGCCAAAACTATGAGTGTTGGTGACCGACATGTAAACGCAGCCCAGGGATCGTTAATCGTGGAAATCACTCTGGGACCCCAAAACAGTGAATAATAGTCCATGAAACAGGCCAGAATCGGCCAAAACTATGAGTGTTGGTGACCGACATGTAAACGCAGCCCAGGGATCGTTAATCGTGGAAATCACTCTGGGACCCCAAAACAGTGAATAATAGTCCATGAAACAGGCCAGAATCGGCCAAAACTATGAGTGTTGGTGACCGACATGTAAACGCAGCCCAGGGATCGTTAATCGTGGAAATCACTCTGGGACCCCAAAACAGTGAATAATAGTCCATGAAACAGGCCAGAATCGGCCAAAACTATGAGTGTTGGTGACCGACATGTAAACGCAGCCCAGGGATCGTTAATCGTGGAAATCACTCTGGGACCCCAAAACAGTGAATAATAGTCCATGAAACAGGCCAGAATCGGCCAAAACTATGAGTGTTGGTGACCGACATGTAAACGCAGCCCAGGGATCGTTAATCGTGGAAATCACTCTGGGACCCCAAAACAGTGAATAATAGTCCATGAAACAGGCCAGAATCGGCCAAAACTATGAGTGTTGGTGACCGACATGTAAACGCAGCCCAGGGATCGTTAATCGTGGAAATCACTCTGGGACCCCAAAACAGTGAATAATAGTCCATGAAACAGGCCAGAATCGGCCAAAACTATGAGTGTTGGTGACCGACATGTAAACGCAGCCCAGGGATCGTTAATCGTGGAAATCACTCTGGGACCCCAAAACAGTGAATAATAGTCCATGAAACAGGCCAGAATCGGCCAAAACTATGAGTGTTGGTGACCGACATGTAAACGCAGCCCAGGGATCGTTAATCGTGGAAATCACTCTGGGACCCCAAAACAGTGAATAATAGTCCATGAAACAGGCCAGAATCGGCCAAAACTATGAGTGTTGGTGACCGACATGTAAACGCAGCCCAGGGATCGTTAATCGTGGAAATCACTCTGGGACCCCAAAACAGTGAATAATAGTCCATGAAACAGGCCAGAATCGGCCAAAACTATGAGTGTTGGTGACCGACATGTAAACGCAGCCCAGGGATCGTTAATCGTGGAAATCACTCTGGGACCCCAAAACAGTGAATAATAGTCCATGAAACAGGCCAGAATCGGCCAAAACTATGAGTGTTGGTGACCGACATGTAAACGCAGCCCAGGGATCGTTAATCGTGGAAATCACTCTGGGACCCCAAAACAGTGAATAATAGTCCATGAAACAGGCCAGAATCGGCCAAAACTATGAGTGTTGGTGACCGACATGTAAACGCAGCCCAGGGATCGTTAATCGTGGAAATCACTCTGGGACCCCAAAACAGTGAATAATAGTCCATGAAACAGGCCAGAATCGGCCAAAACTATGAGTGTTGGTGACCGACATGTAAACGCAGCCCAGGGATCGTTAATCGTGGAAATCACTCTGGGACCCCAAAACAGTGAATAATAGTCCATGAAACAGGCCAGAATCGGCCAAAACTATGAGTGTTGGTGACCGACATGTAAACGCAGCCCAGGGATCGTTAATCGTGGAAATCACTCTGGGACCCCAAAACAGTGAATAATAGTCCATGAAACAGGCCAGAATCGGCCAAAACTATGAGTGTTGGTGACCGACATGTAAACGCAGCCCAGGGATCGTTAATCGTGGAAATCACTCTGGGACCCCAAAACAGTGAATAATAGTCCATGAAACAGGCCAGAATCGGCCAAAACTATGAGTGTTGGTGACCGACATGTAAACGCAGCCCAGGGATCGTTAATCGTGGAAATCACTCTGGGACCCCAAAACAGTGAATAATAGTCCATGAAACAGGCCAGAATCGGCCAAAACTATGAGTGTTGGTGACCGACATGTAAACGCAGCCCAGGGATCGTTAATCGTGGAAATCACTCTGGGACCCCAAAACAGTGAATAATAGTCCATGAAACAGGCCAGAATCGGCCAAAACTATGAGTGTTGGTGACCGACATGTAAACGCAGCCCAGGGATCGTTAATCGTGGAAATCACTCTGGGACCCCAAAACAGTGAATAATAGTCCATGAAACAGGCCAGAATCGGCCAAAACTATGAGTGTTGGTGACCGACATGTAAACGCAGCCCAGGGATCGTTAATCGTGGAAATCACTCTGGGACCCCAAAACAGTGAATAATAGTCCATGAAACAGGCCAGAATCGGCCAAAACTATGAGTGTTGGTGACCGACATGTAAACGCAGCCCAGGGATCGTTAATCGTGGAAATCACTCTGGGACCCCAAAACAGTGAATAATAGTCCATGAAACAGGCCAGAATCGGCCAAAACTATGAGTGTTGGTGACCGACATGTAAACGCAGCCCAGGGATCGTTAATCGTGGAAATCACTCTGGGACCCCAAAACAGTGAATAATAGTCCATGAAACAGGCCAGAATCGGCCAAAACTATGAGTGTTGGTGACCGACATGTAAACGCAGCCCAGGGATCGTTAATCGTGGAAATCACTCTGGGACCCCAAAACAGTGAATAATAGTCCATGAAACAGGCCAGAATCGGCCAAAACTATGAGTGTTGGTGACCGACATGTAAACGCAGCCCAGGGATCGTTAATCGTGGAAATCACTCTGGGACCCCAAAACAGTGAATAATAGTCCATGAAACAGGCCAGAATCGGCCAAAACTATGAGTGTTGGTGACCGACATGTAAACGCAGCCCAGGGATCGTTAATCGTGGAAATCACTCTGGGACCCCAAAACAGTGAATAATAGTCCATGAAACAGGCCAGAATCGGCCAAAACTATGAGTGTTGGTGACCGACATGTAAACGCAGCCCAGGGATCGTTAATCGTGGAAATCACTCTGGGACCCCAAAACAGTGAATAATAGTCCATGAAACAGGCCAGAATCGGCCAAAACTATGAGTGTTGGTGACCGACATGTAAACGCAGCCCAGGGATCGTTAATCGTGGAAATCACTCTGGGACCCCAAAACAGTGAATAATAGTCCATGAAACAGGCCAGAATCGGCCAAAACTATGAGTGTTGGTGACCGACATGTAAACGCAGCCCAGGGATCGTTAATCGTGGAAATCACTCTGGGACCCCAAAACAGTGAGTAATAGTCCATGAAAGAGCCCATAATCGGACAAACCTAGAATTATTGATGAATGATACATCAACGCGCCCCGGGGTTCGACAATCATCGAAATCACTCAGGGACCCCAAATCAGTGGGTAATAGTCCAAGAAACGGCCCAGAATCAGCCAAAACTACAAGTGTTGATGTACGACACGTAAACGCAGCCCTGGGTTCGTTAATCGTGGAAATCACTCTGGGACGCCAAAACAGTGAGTAATAGTCCATGAAACAGGCCAGAATCGGCCAAATCTACTAGTGTGACCGGCACGTAAGCGCACCTTGGGGTTCAACAACTATGGAGATCGCTTCGGGGCCCCAAAACGGTGAGTAATAGTCGACGAAACGGGTCAGAACCGGCCAAAACTTCGAGTGTTGGTGACCAACACGTAAGCACATATTGGGGTTCGACAACCATGGAAATTGCTTTGTGACCCCAAAACGGTGAGTAATAGTCCATGAAAGAGCCCAGAATCAGACAAACATAGGATTATTGATGAACGACACATAAACGCACCCCCGGGTTCGACAATCATGGAAATCGCTCAGGGACCCCAAATCAGCGAGTAATAGTCCAAGAAACGGGCCAGACTCGGCCAAAACTACAAGTGTTGATGACCGACACGTAAACGCAGCCCAAGGTTCGTTAATCGTGGAAATCATTCTGGAACCCCAAAACAGTGAGTAATAGTACATGAAATGGGCCAGAATCGGCCAAATCTACGAGTGTTGATGACCGACACGTAAGCGCACCTTGGGGTTCAACAACTATGGAAATCGCTTCGGGTCCCCAAAACGGTGAGTAATAGTCCACGAAACGGGTCAGTATCGGCCAAAACTGTGAGTGTTGGTGACCGACACGTAAACGAACCCCGGGGTTCGTTAATCGTGTAATCACACCGGGACCCCAAAATGGTGAGTAATAGTCCATAAAAGAGCCCAGAATCGGACAAACCTAGAATTATTGATGAATGACACATCAACGCGCCCCGGGGTTCGACAATCATCGAAATCACTCAGGGACCCCAAATCAGTGGGTAATAGTCCAAGAAACGGCCCAGAATCAGCCAAAACTACAAGTGTTGATGTACGACACGTAAACGCAGCCCTGGGTTCGTTAATCGTGGAAATCACTCTGGGACGCCAAAACAGTGAGTAATAGTCCATGAAACAGGCCAGAATCGGCCAAATCTATTAGTGTGACCGGCACGTAAGCGCACCTTGGGGTTCAACAACTATGGAGATCGCTTCGGGGCCCCAAAACAGTGAGTAATAGTCGACGAAACGGGTCAGAACCGGCCAAAACTTCGAGTGTTGGTGACCAACACGTAAGCACATATTGGGGTTCGACAACCATGGAAATTGCTTTGTGACCCCAAAACGGTGAGTAATAGTCCATGAAAGAGCCCAGAATCAGAAAAACATAGGATTATTGATGAACGACACATAAACGCACCCCCGGGTTCGACAATCATGGAAAACGCTCAGGGACCCCAAATCAGTGAGTAATAGTCCAAGAAACGGGCCAGACTCGGCCAAAACTACAAGTGTTGATGACCGACACGTAAACGCAGCCCAAGGTTCGTTAATCGTGGAAATCATTCTGGAACCCCAAAACTGTGAGTGTTGATGACCGACACGTAAGCGCACCTTGGGGTTCAACAACTATGGAAATCGCTTCGGGTCCCCAAAACGGTGAGTAATAGTCCACGAAACGGGTCAGTATCGGCCAAAACTGTGAGTGTTGGTGACCGACACGTAAACGCACCCCGGGGTTCGTTAATCGTGTAATCACACCGGGACCCCAAAATGGTGAGTAATAGTCCATAAAAGAGCCCAGAATCGGACAAACCTAGAATTATTGATGAATGACACATCAACGCGCCCCGGGGTTCGACAATCATCGAAATCACTCAGGGACCCCAAATCAGTGGGTAATAGTCCAAGAAACGGCCCAGAATCAGCCAAAACTACAAGTGTTGATGTACGACACGTAAACGCAGCCCTGGGTTCGTTAATCGTGGAAATCACTCTGGGACGCCAAAACAGTGAGTAATAGTCCATGAAACAAGCCAGAATCGGCCAAATCTACTAGTGTGACCGGCACGTAAGCGCACCTTGGGGTTCAAAAACTATGGAGATCGCTTCGGGGCCCCAAAACGGTGAGTAATAGTCGACGAAACGGGTCAGAACCGGCCAAAACTTCGAGTGTTGCTGACCAACACGTAAGCACATATTGGGGTTCGACAACCATGGAAATTGCTTTGTGACCCCAAAACGGTGAGTAATAGTCCATGAAAGAGCCCAGAATAGGACAAACCTAGGATTATTGATGAACGACATATAAAGGCACCCCGGGGTTCGACAATCATGGAAATCACTCAGGGACCCCAAATCAGTTAGTAATAGTCCAAGAAACAGGAGAGAACCGGCCAAAACTACAAGAGTTGATGACCGACACGTAAGCGCAGCCCAGGGTTCGTTAATCGTGAAAATCACTATGGGAGCCCAAAACAGTGAGTAATAGTCCATGAAACGGGCCAGAATCGGCCAAATCTCTAGTGTTTATGACCGACACGTAAGCGCACCTTGGGGTTCAACAACTATGGAAATCACTTCGGGGCCCCAAAACGGTGAGTAATAGTCCCCGAAACGGGTCAGAATCGGCCAAAACTACGAGTGTTGGTGACCGACACGTAAACGCACTACAAGGTTCGTTAATCGTGGAAATCACACCGGGACCCCAAAACGGTGAGTAATAGTCCATGAAAGAACCCAGAATCAGACAAACATAGGATTATTGATGAACGACACATAAACGCACCCCCGGGTTCGACAATCATGGAAATCGCTCAGGGACCCCAAATCAGTGAGTAATAGTCCAAGAAACGGGCCAGACTCGGCCAAAACTACAAGTGTTGATGACCGACATGTAAACGCAGCCCAGGGTTCGTTAATCGTGGAAATCATTCTGGAACCCCAAAACAGTGAGTAATAGTACATGAAATGGGCCAGAATCGGCCAAATCTGCGAGTGTTGATGACCGACACGTAAGCGCACCTTGGGGTTCAACAANTAAACGCAGCCCTGGGTTAGTTAATCGTGGAAATCACTCTGGGACGCCAAAACAGTGTGTAATAGTCCATGAAACAGGCCAGAATCGGCCAAATCTACTAGTGTGACCGGCACGTAAGTGCACCTTGGGGTTCAACAACTATGGAGATCGCTTCGGGGCCCCAAAACGGTGAGTAATAGTCGACGAAACGGGTCAGAACCGGCCAAAACTTCGAGTGTTGCTGACCAACACGTAAGCACATATTGGGGTTCGACAACCATGGAAATTGCTTTGTGACCCCAAAACAGTGAGTAATAGTCCATGAAAGAGCCCAGAATAGGACAAACCTAGGATTATTGATGAACGACATATAAAGGCACCCCGGGGTTCGACAATCATGGAAATCACTCAGGGACCCCAAATCAGTTAGTAATAGTCCAAGAAACAGGAGAGAACCGGCCAAAACTACAAGTGTTGATGACCGACACGTAAGCGCAGCCCAGGGTTCGTTAATCGTGAAAATCACTATGGGACCCCAAAACAGTGAGTAATAGTCCATGAAAGAGCCCGGAATCGGACAAACCTCGAATTATTGATGAATGACACATAAACGTGCCCCGGGGTTCGACAATCATGGAAATCGCTCCGAGACCCCAAATCAGTGAGTAATAGTCCACGAAACAGGCCAGAATCAGCCAAAACTGCGCGTGTTGATGACCGACACGTAAACGCACCTCGGGGTTCGTCAATCGTGGAAATCACTCCGAGACCCGAAAACAGTGAGTAATAGTCCATGAAAGAGCCCGGAATCGGACAAACCTCGAATTATTGATGAATGACACATAAACGTGCCCCGGGGTTCGACAATCATGGAAATCGCTCCGAGACCCCAAATCAGTGAGTAATAGTCCACGAAACAGGCCAGAATCAGCCAAAACTGCGCGTGTTGATGACCGACACGTAAACGCACCTCGGGGTTCGTCAATCGTGGAAATCACTCCGAGACCCGAAAACAGTGAGTAATAGTCCATGAAAGAGCCCGGAATCGGACAAACCTCGAATTATTGATGAATGACACATAAACGTGCCCCGGGGTTCGACAATCATGGAAATCGCTCCGAGACCCCAAATCAGTGAGTAATAGTCCACGAAACAGGCCAGAATCAGCCAAAACTGCGCGTGTTGATGACCGACACGTAAACGCACCTCGGGGTTCGTCAATCGTGGAAATCACTCCGAGACCCGAAAACAGTGAGTAATAGTCCATGAAAGAGCCCGGAATCGGACAAACCTCGAATTATTGATGAATGACACATAAACGTGCCCCGGGGTTCGACAATCATGGAAATCGCTCCGAGACCCCAAATCAGTGAGTAATAGTCCACGAAACAGGCCAGAATCAGCCAAAACTGCGCGTGTTGATGACCGACACGTAAACGCACCTCGGGGTTCGTCAATCGTGGAAATCACTCCGAGACCCGAAAACAGTGAGTAATAGTCCATGAAACGGGCCAGAATCGGCTAAATCTACGAGTGTTGATGACCGACACGTAAGCGCACCTTGGGGTTCAACAACTATGGAAATCGCTTCGGGACCCCAAAACAGTAAGTAATAGTCCACGAAACGGGTCAGAGCCGGCCAAAACTTCGAGTGTTTGTGACCAACACGTAAGCACATATTGGGTTTCACAACCATGGAAATTGCTTTGTGACCCCAAAACGGTGAGTAATAGTCCATGAAAGAGCCCAGAATAGGACAAACCTAGGATTATTGATGAATGACATATAAAGGCACCCCGGGGTTCGACAATCATGGAAATCACTCAGGGACCCCAAATCAGTTAGTAATAGTCCAAGAAACAGGCAAGAATCGGCCAAAAATACAAGTGTTGATGACCCACACGTAAACGCAGGCCAGGGTTAGTTAATCGTGAAAATCACTATGGGACCCCAAAACAATGAGTAATAGTCCATGAAATGGGCCAGAATCGGCCAAATCTGTGAGTGTTTATGACCGATACGTAAGCGCACCTAGGGGTTCAACAACTATGGAAATCGCTTCGGGGCCCCAAAACGGTGAGTAATAGTCCACGAAACGTCTCAGAACCAGCCAAAACTATGAGTGTTGGTGACCGACACGTAAACGCAGCACAGGGTTCGTTAATCGTGGAAATCACACCGGGACCCCAAAACAGTGAGTAATAGTCCATGAAAGAGCCCAGAATCGTACAAACCTAGGATTATTGATGAATGACACATAAACGTGCCCCGGGGTTCGACAATCATGGAAACCGCTCAGGGACCCCAAAACAGTGAGTAATAATCCATGAAACGGGCCAGAATTGGCCAAATCTATGAGTGTTGATAACCGACACGTAAGCGCACCTTGGGGTTCAACAACTATGGANTAGGATTATTGATGAACGACATATAAAGGCACCCCGGGGTTCGACAATCATGGAAATCACTCAGGGACCCCAAATCAGTTAGTAATAGTCCAAGAAACAGGAGAGAACCGGCCAAAACTACAAGTGTTGATGACCGACACGTAAGCGCAGCCCAGGGTTCGTTAATCGTGAAAATCACTATGGGAGCCCAAAACAGTGAGTAATAGTCCATGAAACGGGCCAGAATCGGCCAAATCTCTAGTGTTTATGACCGACACGTAAGCGCACCTTGGGGTTCAACAACTATGGAAATCACTTCGGGGCCCCAAAACGGTGAGTAATAGTCCCCGAAACGGGTCAGAATCGGCCAAAACTACGAGTGTTGGTGACCGACACGTAAACGCACTACAAGGTTCGTTAATCGTGGAAATCACACCGGTACCCCAAAACGGTGAGTAATAGTCCATGAAAGAGCCCAGAATCAGACAAACATAGGATTATTGATGAACGACACATAAACGCACCCCCGGGTTCGACAATCATGGAAATCGCTCAGGGACCCCAAATCAGTGAGTAATAGTCCAAGAAACGGGCCAGACTCGGCCAAAACTACAAGTGTTGATGACCGACACGTAAACGCAGCCCAGGGTTCGTTAATCGTGGAAATCATTCTGGAACCCCAAAACAGTGAGTAATAGTACATGAAATGGGCCAGAATCGGCCAAATCTGCGAGTGTTGATGACCGACACGTAAGCACACCTTGGGGTTCAACAACTATGGAAATCGCTTCGGGACCCCAAAACGGTGAGTAATAGTCCATGAAACGGGTCAGTATCGGCCAAAACTGCGGGTGTTGGTGACCGACACGTAAACGCACCCCGGGGTTCGATAATCGTGGAAATCACACCGGGACCCCAAAACGTTGAGTAATAGTCCATGAAAGAGCCCGGAATCGGACAAACCTCGAATTATTGATGAATGACACATAAACGCGCCTCGGGGTTCGACAATCATAGAAATCACTCAGGGACCCCAAATCAGTGAGTAATAGTGCAAGAAACGGTCCAGAATCAGCCAAAACTACAAGTGTTGATGACCGACACGTAAACGCAGCCCAGGGTTCGTTAATCGTGGAAATCACTCTGGGACCCCAAAACAGTTAGTAATAGTCCATGAAACGGGCCAGAATCGGCTAAATCTACGAGTGTTGATGACCGACACGTAGGCGCACCTTGGGGTTCAACAACTATGGAAATCGCTTCGGGACCCCAAAACAGTAAGTAATAGTCCACGAAACGGGTCAGAGCCGGCCAAAACTTCGAGTGTTGGTGACCAACACGTAAGCACATATTGGGTTTCACAACCATGGAAATTGCTTTGTGACCCCAAAACGGTGAGTAATAGTCCATGAAAGAGCCCAGAATAGGACAAACCTAGGATTATTGATGAATGACATATAAAGGCACCCCGGGGTTCGACAATCATGGAAATCACTCAGGGACCCCAAATCAGTTAGTAATAGTCCTAGAAACAGGCAAGAATCGGCCAAAAATACAAGTGTTCATGACCCACACGTAAACGCAGCCCAGGGTTAGTTAATCGTGAAAATCACTATGGGACCCCAAAACAATGAGTAATAGTCCATGAAATGGGCCAGAATCGGCCAAATCTGTGAGTGTTTATGACCGATACGTAAGCGCACCTAGGGGTTCAACAACTATGGAAATCGCTTCGGGGCCCCAAAACGGTGAGTAATAGTCCACGAAACGTCTCAGAATCAGCCAAAACTATGAGTGTTGGTGACCGACACGTAAACGCAGCACAGGGTTCGTTAATCGTGGAAATCACATCGGGACCCCAAAACAGTGAGTAATAGTCCATGAAAGAGCCCAGAATCGGACAAACCTAGGATTATTGATGAATGACACATAAACGTGCCCCGGGGTTCGACAATCATGGGAACCGCTCAGGGACCCCAAAACAGTGAGTAATAGTCCATGAAACGGGCCAGAATCGGCCAAATCTATGAGTGTTGATAACCGACACGTAAGCGCACCTTGGGGTTCAACAACTATGGAAATCGCTTCGGGTCCCCAAAACGGTGAGTAATAGTCCACGAAACGGGTCAGTATCGGCCAAAACTGTGAGTGTTGTTGACCGACACGTAAACGCACCCCGGGGTTCGTTAATCGTGTAATCACACCGGGACCCCAAAATGGTGAGTAATAGTCCATAAAAGAGCCCAGAATCGGACAAACCTAGAATTATTGATGAATGACACATCAACGCGCCCCGGGGTTCGACAATCATCGAAATCACTCAGGGACCCCAAATCAGTGGGTAATAGTCCAAGAAGCGGCCCAGAATCAGCCAAAACTACAAGTGTTGATGTACGACACGTAAACGCAACCCTGGGTTAGTTAATCGTGGAAATCACTCTGGGACGCCAAAACAGTGAGTAATAGTCCATGAAACAGGCCAGAATCGGCCAAATCTACCAGTGTGACCGGCACGTAAGCGCACCTTGGGGTTCAACAACTATGGAGATCGCTTCGGGGCCCCAAAACGGTGAGTAATAGTCGACGAAACGGGTCAGAACCGGCCAAAACTTCGAGTGTCGGTGACCAACACGTAAGCACATATTGGGGTTCGACAACCATGGAAATTGCTTTGTGACCCCAAAACAGTGAGTAATAGTCCATGAAAGAGCCCGGAATCGGACAAACCTCGAATTATTGATGAATGACACATAAACGCGCCTCGGGGTTCGACAATCATGGAAATCACTCAGGGACCCCAAATCAGTGAGTAATAGTGCAAGAAACGGTCCAGAATCAGCCAAAACTACAAGTGTTGATGACCGACACGTAAACGCAGCCCAGGGTTCGTTAATCGTGGAAATCACTCTGGGACCCCAAAACAGTTAGTAATAGTCCATGAAACGGGCCAGAATCGGCTAAATCTACGAGTGTTGATGACCGACACGTAAGCGCACCTTGGGGTTCAACAACTATGGAAATCGCTTCGGGACCCCAAAACAGTAAGTAATAGTCCACGAAACGGGTCAGAGCCGGCCAAAACTTCGAGTGTTTGTGACCAACACGTAAGCACATATTGGGTTTCACAACCATGGAAATTGCTTTGTGACCCCAAAACGGTGAGTAATAGTCCATGAAAGAGCCCAGAATAGGACAAACCTAGGATTATTGATGAATGACATATAAAGGCACCCCGGGGTTCGACAATCATGGAAATCACTCAGGGACCCCAA
>CAJFDF010000281.1:39373-55339 GCA_904067115.1 Aegilops sharonensis
ATAGTCCAAGAAACAGGCAAGAATCGGCCAAAAATACAAGTGTTGATGACCCACACGTAAACGCAGCCCAGGGTTAGTTAATCGTGAAAATCACTATGGGACCCCAAAACAGTGAGTAATAGTCCATGAAATGGGCCAGAATCGGCCAAATCTGTGAGTGTTTATGACCGATACGTAAGCGCACCTAGGGGTTCAACAACTATGGAAATCGCTTCGGGGCCCCAAAACGGTGAGTAATAGTCCACGAAACGTCTCAGAATCAGCCAAAACTATGAGTGTTGGTGACCGACACGTAAACGCAGCACAGGGTTCGTTAATCGTGGAAATCACACCGGGACCCCAAAACAGTGAGTAATAGTCCATGAAAGAGCCCAGAACCGTACAAACCTAGGATTATTGATGAATGACACATAAACGTGCCCCGGGGTTCGACAATCATGGAAACCGCTCAGGGACCCCAAAACAGTGAGTAATAGTCCATGAAACGGCCCAGAATCGGCCAAATCTATGAGTGTTGATAACCGACACGTAAGCGCACCTTGGGGTTCAACAACTATGGAAATCGCTTCGGGTCCCCAAAACGGTGAGTAATAGTCCACGAAACGGGTTAGTATCGGACAAAACTGTGAGTGTTGGTGACCGACACGTAAACGCACCCCGGGGTTCGTTAATCGTGTAATCACACCGGGACCCCAAAATGGTGAGTAATAGTCCATAAAAGAGCCCAGAATCGGACAAACCTAGAATTATTGATGAATGACACATCAACGCGCCCCGGGGTTCGACAATCATCGAAATCACTCAGGGACCCCAAATCAGTGGGTAATAGTCCAAGAAACGGCCCAGAATCAGCCAAAACTACAAGTGTTGATGTACGACACGTAAACGCAGCCCTGGGTTAGTTAATCGTGGAAATCACTCTGGGACGCCAAAACAGTGATTAATAGTCCATGAAACAGGCCAGAATCGGCCAAATCTACTAGTGTGACCGGCACGTAAGCGCACCTTGGGGTTCAACAACTATGGAGATCGCTTCGGGGCCCCAAAACGGTGAGTAATAGTCGACGAAACGGGTCAGAACCGGCCAAAACTTCGAGTGTTGGTGACCAACACGTAAGCACATATTGGGGTTCGACAACCATGGAAATTGCTTTCTGGCCCCAAAACGGTGAGTAATAGTCCATGAAAGAGCCCAGAATAGGAAAAACCTAGGATTATTGATGAACGACATATAAAGGCACCACGGGGTTCGACAATCATGGAAATCACTCAGGGACCCCAAATCAGTTAGTAATAGTCCAAGAAACAGGAGAGAATCGGACAAAACTAAAAGTGTTGATGACCGACACGTAAATGCAGCCCAGGGTTCATTAATCGTGAAAATCACTATGGGAGCCCGAAACAGTGAGTAATAGTCCATGAAACGGGCCAGAATCGGCCAAATCTCGAGTGTTTATGACCGACACGTAAGCGCACCTTGGGGTTCAACAACTATGGAAATCACTTCGGGGCCCCAAAACGGTGAGTAATAGTCCCCGAAACGGGTCAGAATCGGCCAAAACTACGAGTGTTGGTGACCGACACGTAAACGCACTACAAGGTTCGTTAATCGTGGAAATCACACCGGGACCCCAAAACGGCGAGTAATAGTCCATGAAAGAGCCCAGAATCAGACAAACATAGGATTATTGATGAACGACACATAAACGCACCCCCGGGTTCGACAATCATGGAAATCGCTCAGGGACCCCAAATCAGTGAGTAATAGTCCAAGAAACGGGCCAGACTCGGCCAAAACTACAAGTGTTTATGACCGACACGTAAGCGCACCTTGGGGTTCAACAACTATGGAAATCGCTTCGGGACCCCAAAACGGTGAGTAATAGTCCATGAAACGGGTCAGTATCGGCCAAAACTGCGGGTGTTGGTGACCGACACGTAAACGCACAACGGGGTTCGATAATCGTGGAAATCACACCGGGACCCGAAAACGGTGAGTAATAGTCCATGAAAGAGCCCGGAATCGGACAAACCTCGAATTATTGATGAATGACAAATAAACGCGCCCCGGGGTTCGACAATCATCGAAATCACTCAGGGACCCCAAATCAGTGAGTAATAGTGCAAGAAACGGGCCAGAATCAGCCAAAACTACAAGTGTTGATGACCGACATGTAAACGCACCCCAGGGTTTGTTAATCGTGGAAATCACACCGGGACCCGAAAACGGTGAGTAATAGTCCATGAAAGAGCCCGGAATCGGACAAACCTCGAATTATTGATGAATGACAAATAAACGCGCCCCGGGGTTCGACAATCATCGAAATCACTCAGGGACCCCAAATCAGTGAGTAATAGTGCAAGAAACGGGCCAGAATCAGCCAAAACTACAAGTGTTGATGACCGACATGTAAACGCACCCCAGGGTTTGTTAATCGTGGAAATCACACCGGGACCCGAAAACGGTGAGTAATAGTCCATGAAAGAGCCCGGAATCGGACAAACCTCGAATTATTGATGAATGACAAATAAACGCGCCCCGGGGTTCGACAATCATCGAAATCACTCAGGGACCCCAAATCAGTGAGTAATAGTGCAAGAAACGGGCCAGAATCAGCCAAAACTACAAGTGTTGATGACCGACATGTAAACGCACCCCAGGGTTTGTTAATCGTGGAAATCACACCGGGACCCGAAAACGGTGAGTAATAGTCCATGAAAGAGCCCGGAATCGGACAAACCTAGGATTATTGATGAACGACACATAAACGCACCCCCGGGTTCGACAATCATGGAAATCGCTCAGGGACCCCAAATCAGTGAGTAATAGTCCAAGAAACGGGCCAGACTCGGCCAAAACTACAAGTGTTTATGACCGACACGTAAGCGCACCTTGGGGTTCAACAACTATGGAAATCGCTTCGGGACCCCAAAACGGTGAGTAATAGTCCATGAAACGGGTCAGTATCGGCCAAAACTGCGGGTGTTGGTGACCGACACGTAAACGCACAACGGGGTTCGATAATCGTGGAAATCACACCGGGACCCCAAAACGGTGAGTAATAGTCCATGAAAGAGCCCGGAATCGGACAAACCTCGAATTATTGATGAATGACAAATAAACGCGCCCCGGGGTTCGACAATCATGGAAATCACTCAGGGACCCCAAATCAGTGAGTAATAGTGCAAGAAACGGTCCAGAATCAGCCAAAACTACAAGTGTTGATGACCGACACGTAAACGCAGCCCAGGGTTCGTTAATCGTGGAAATCACTCTGGGACCCCAAAACAGTTAGTAATAGTCCATGAAACGGGCCAGAATCGGCTAAATCTACGAGTGTTGATGACCGACACGTAAGCGCACCTTGGGGTTCAACAACTATGGAAATCGCTTCGGGACCCCAAAACAGTAAGTAATAGTCCACGAAACGGGTCAGAGCCGGCAAAAACTTCGAGTGTTGGTGACCAACACGTAAGCAAATATTGGGGTTCACAACCATGGAAATTGCTTTGTGACCCAAAACGGTGAGTAATAGTCCATGAAAGAGCCCAGAATAGGACAAACCTAGGATTATTGATGAATGACATATAAAGGCACCCCAGGGTTCGAGAATCATGGAAATCACTCAGGGACCCCAAATCAGTTAGTAATAGTCCAAGAAACAGGCAAGAATCGGCCAAAAATACAAGTGTTGATGACCCACACGTAAACGCAACCCAGGGTTAGTTAATCGTGAAAATCACTATGGGACCCCAAAACAGTGAGTAATAGTCCATGAAACGGGCCAGAATCGGCCAAATCTGTGAGTGTTTATGACCGATACGTAAGCGCACCTTGGGGTTCAACAACTACGGAAATCGCTTCGGGTCCCCAAAACGGTGAGTAATAGTCCACGAAACGGGTCAGAATCGGCCAAAACTACGAGTGTTGGTGACCGACACGTAAACGCACTACAAGGTTTGTTAATCGTGGAAATCACACCGGGACCCGAAAACGGTGAGTAATAGTCCATGAAAGAGCCCAGAATCATACAAACATAGGATTATTGATGAACGACACATAAACGCACCCCCGGGTTCGACAATCATGGAAATCGCTCAGGGACCCCAAATCAGTGAGTAATAGTCCAAGAAACGGGCCAGACTCGGCCAAAACTACAAGTGTTTATGACCGACACGTAAGCGCACCTTGGGGTTCAACAACTATGGAAATCGCTTCGGGACCCCAAAACGGTGAGTAATAGTCCATGAAACGGGTCAGTATCGGCCAAAACTGCGGGTGTTGGTGACCGACACGTAAACGCACAACGGGGTTCGATAATCGTGGAAATCACACCGGGACCCCAAAACAGTGAGTAATAGTCCATGAAACGGGCCAGAATCGGCCAAATCTGTGAGTGTTTATGACCGATACGTAAGCGCACCTTGGGGTTCAACAACTACGGAAATCGCTTCGGGTCCCCAAAACGGTGAGTAATAGTCCACGAAACGGGTCAGAATCGGCCAAAACTACGAGTGTTGGTGACCGACACGTAAACGCACTACAAGGTTTGTTAATCGTGGAAATCACACCGGGACCCGAAAACGGTGAGTAATAGTCCATGAAAGAGCCCAGAATCATACAAACATAGGATTATTGATGAACGACACATAAACGCACCCCCGGGTTCGACAATCATGGAAATCGCTCAGGGACCCCAAATCAGTGAGTAATAGTCCAAGAAACAGGAGAGAACCGGCCAAAACTACAAGTGTTGATGACCGACACGTAAACGCAGCCCAGGGGTTCAACAACTATGGAAATCACTTCGGGGCCCCAAAACGGTGAGTAATAGTCCACGAAACGTCTCAGAATCAGCCAAAACTATTAGTGTTGGTGACCGACACGTAAACGCATCACAGGGTTCGTTAATCATGGAAATCACACCGGGACCCCAAAACGGTGAGTAATAGTCCATGAAAGAGCCCAGAATCGGACAAACCTAGGATTATTGATGAACGACACATAAACGTGCCCCGGTGTTCGACAATCATGGAAATCGCTCAGGGACCCCAAAACAGGGAGTAATAGTCCATGAAACGGGCCAGAATCGGCCAAATCTACGAGTCTTGATGACCGACACGTAAGCGCACCTTGGGGTTCAACAACTATGGAAATCGCTTCGGGTCCCCAAAACGGTGAGTAATAGTCCATGAAACGGGTCAGTATCGGCCAAAACTGTGAGTGTTGGTGACCGACACGTAAACGCACCCCGGGGTTCGTTAATCGTGTAAATCACACCGGGACCCCAAAACGGTGAGTAATAGTCCATAAAAGAGCCCGGAATCGGACAAACCTCGAATTATTGATGAATGACACATCAACGCGCCCCGGGGTTCGACAATCATCGAAATCACTCAGGGACCCCAAATCAGTGGGTAATAGTCCATGAAACGGCCCAGAATCAGCCAAAACTACAAGTGTTGATGTACGGCACGTAAACGCGGCCCAGGGTTCGTTAATCATGGAAATCACTCTGGGACCCCAAAACTGTTAGTAATAGTCCATGAAACGGGCCAGAATCGGCCAAATCTACGAGTGTGACCGGCACGTAAGCGCACCTTGGGGTTCAACAACTATGGAGATCGCTTCGGGGCCCCAAAACGGTGAGTAATAGTCGACGAAACGGGTCAGAACCGGCCAAACCTTCGAGTGTTGGTGACCAACACGTAAGCACATATTGAGGTTCACAACCATGGAAATTGCTTTGTGACCCCAAAACGGTGAGTAATAGTCCATGAAAGAGCCCAGAATAGGACAAACCTAGGATTATTGATGAATGACATATAAAGGCACCCCGGGGTTCGACAATCATGGAAATCACTCAGGGACCCCAAATCAGTTAGTAATAGTCCAAGAAACAGGCAAGAATCGGCCAAAAATACAAGTTTTGATGACCCACACGTAAACGCAGCCCAGGTTTAGTTAATCGTGAAAATCACTATGGGACCCCAAAACAGTGAGTAATAGTCCATGAAACGGGCCAGAATCGGCCAAATCTGTGAGTGTTTATGACCGATACGTAAGCGCACCTTGGGGTTCAACAACTATGGAAATCGCTTCGGGGCCCCAAAACGGTGAGTAATAGTCCACGAAACGTCTAAGAATCAGCCAAAACTATGAGTGTTGGTGACCGACATGTAAACGCAACACAGGGTTCGTTAATCGTGGAAATCACACCGGGACCCCAAAACGGTGAGTAATAGTCCATGGAAGAGCCCAGAATCGGACAAACCTAGGATTATTGATGAACGACACATAAACGTGCCCCGGGGTTCGACAATCATGGAAACCGCTCAAGGACCCCAAAACAGTGAGTAATAGTCCATGAAACGGGCCAGAATCGGCCAAATCTACGAGTGTTGATAACCGACACGTAAGCGCACCTTGGGGTTCAACAACTATGGAAATCGCTTCGGGTCCCCAAAACGGTGAGTAATAGTCCACGAAACGGGTCAGTATCGGCCAAAACTGTGAGTGTTGGTGACCGATACGTAAACGCACCCCGGGGTTCGTTAATCGTGTAAATCACACTGGGACCCAAAATGGTGAGTAATAGTCCATAAAAGAGCCCAAAATCGGACAAACCTAGAATTATTGATGAATGACACATCAACGCGCCCCGGGGTTCGACAATCATGGAAATCACTCAGGGACCCCAAATCAGTGGGTAATAGTCCAAGAAACGGCACAGAATCAGCCAAAACTAAAAGTGTTGATGTACGACACGTAAACGCAGCCCTGGGTTCGTTAATCGTGGAAATCACTCTGGGACCCCAAAACAGTGAGTAATAGTCCATGAAACAGGCCAGAATCGGCCAAATCTACGAGTCTGACCGGCACGTAAGCGCACCTTGGGGTTCAACAACTATGGAGATCGCTTCGGGGCCCCAAAACGGTGAGTAATAGTCGACGAAACGGGTCAGAACCGGCCAAAACTTCGAGTGTTGGTGACCAACACGTAAGCACATCTTGGGGTTCGACAACCATGGAAATTGCTTTGTGACCCCAAAACGGTGAGTAATAGTCCATGAAAGAGCCCAGAATAGGACAAACCTAGGATTATTGATGAACGACATATAAAGGCACCCCGGGGTTCGACAATCATGGAAATCACTCAGGGACCCCAAATCAGTTAGTAATAGTCCAAGAAACAGGAGAGAATCGGCTAAAACTACAAGTGTTGATGACCGACACGTAAACGCAGCCCAGGGTTCATTAATCGTGAAAATCACTATGGGAGCCCAAAACAGTGAGTAATAGTCCATGAAACGGGCCAGAATCGGCCAAATCTGCGAGTGTTTATGACCGACACGTAAGCGCACCTTGGGGTTCAACAACTATGGAAATCACTTCGGGGCCCCAAAACGGTGAGTAATAGTCCACGAAACGGGTCAGAATAGGCCAAAACTACGAGTGTTGGTGACCGACACGTAAACGCACTACAAGGTTCGTTAATCGTGGAAATCACACCGGGACCCCAAAACAGTGAGTAATAGTCCATGAAAGAGCCCAGAATCAGACAAACATAGGATTATTGATGAACGACACATAAACGCACCCCCGGGTTCGACAATCATGGAAATCGCTCAGGGACCCCAAATCAGTGAGTAATAGTCCAAGAAACGGGCCAGAATCGGCCAAAACTACAAGTGTTGATGACCGACAAGTAAACGCAGCCCAGGGTTCGTGAATCGTGGAAATCATTCTGGAACCCCAAAACAGTGAGTAATAGTACATGAAATAGGCCAGAATCGGCCAAAACTGCGAGTGTTGGTGACCGACACGTAAACGCACCCTAGGGTTCGTTAATCGTGGAAATCACACCGGGACCCCAAAACGGTGAGTAATAGTCCATGAAAGAGCCCGGAATCGGACAAACCTCGAATTATTGATGAATGACACATAAACGCGCCCCGGGGTTCGACAATCATGGAAATCACTCAGGGACCCCGAATCAGTGAGTAATAGTGCAAGAAACGGTCCAGAATCAGCCAAAACTACAAGTGTTGATGGCCGACACTTAAACGCAGCCCAGGGTTCGTTAATCGTGGAAATCACTCTGGGACCCCAAAACAGTTAGTAATAGTCCTTGAAACGGGCCAGAATCGGCTAAATCTACGAGTGTTGATGACCGACATGTAAGCGCACCTTGGGGTTCAACAACTATGGAAATCGCTTCGGGTCCCCAAAACGGTGAGTAATAGTCCACGAAACGGGTCAGTATCGGCCAAAACTGCGAGTGTTGGTGACCGACACGTAAACGCACCCCAGGGTTCGTTAATTGTGGAGATCACACCGGGACCCCAAAACGGTGAGTAATAGTCCACGAAACGGGTCAGTATCGGCCAAAACTGCGAGTGTTGGTGACCGACACGTAAACGCACCCCAGGGTTCGTTAATTGTGGAGATCACACCGGGACCCCAAAACGGTGAGTAATAGTCCATGAAAGAGCCCGGAATCGGACAAACCTCGAATTATTGATGAATGACACATAAACGCGCCCCGGGGTTCGACAATCATGGAAATCACTCAGGGACCCCGAATCAGTGAGTAATAGTGCAAGAAACGGTCCAGAATCAGCCAAAACTACAAGTGTTGATGGCCGACACTTAAACGCAGCCCAGGGTTCGTTAATCGTGGAAATCACTCTGGGACCCCAAAACAGTTAGTAATAGTCCTTGAAACGGGCCAGAATCGGCTAAATCTACGAGTGTTGATGACCGACATGTAAGCGCACCTTGGGGTTCAACAACTATGGAAATCGCTTCGGGACCCCAAAAGGGTAAGTAATAGTTCACGAAACGGGTCAGAACCGGCCAAACCTTCGAGTGTTGGTGACCAACACGTAAGCACATATTGGGGTTCACAACCATGGAAATTGCTTTGTGACCCCAAAACGGTGAGTAATAGTCCATGAAAGAGCCCAGAATAGGACAAACCTAGGATTATTGATGAATGACATATAAAGGCACCCCGGGGTTCGACAATCATGGAAATCACTCAGGGACCCCAAATCAGTTAGTAATAGTCCAAGAAACAGGCAAGAATCGGCCAAAAATACAAGTGTTGATGACCCACACGTAAACGCAGCCCAGGGTTAGTTAATCGTGAAAATCACTATGGGACCCCAAAACAGTGAGTAATAGTCCATGAAACGGGCCAGAATCGGCCAAATCTGTGAGTGTTTATGACCGATACGTAAGCGCACCTTGGGGTTCAACAAATATGGAAATCTCTTCGGGGCCCCAAAACGGTGAGTAATAGTCCACGAAACGTCTCAGAATCAGCCAAAACTATGAGTGTTGGTGACCGACACGTAAACGCAACACAGGGTTCGTGAATCGTGGAAATCACACCGGGACCCCAAAACGGTGAGTAATAGTCCATGAAAGAGCCCAGAATCGGACAAACCTAGGATTATTGATGAACGACACATAAACGTGCCCCGGGGTTCGACAATCATGGAAACCGCTCAAGGACCCCAAAACAGTGAGTAATAGTCCATGAAACGGGCCAGAATCGGCCAAATCTACGAGTGTTGATAACCGACACGTAAGCGCACCTTGGGGTTCAACAACTATGGAAATCGCTTCGGGTCCCCAAAACGGTGAGTAATAGTCCACGAAACGGGTCAGTATCGGCCAAAACTGTGAGTGTTGGTGACCGATACGTAAACGCACCCCGGGGTTCGTTAATCGTGTAAATCACACCGGGACCCAAAATGGTGAGTAATAGTCCATAAAAGAGCCCAGAATCGGACAAACCTAGATTTATTAATGAATGACACATCAACGCGCCCCGGGGTTCGACATTCATGGAAATCACTCAGGGACCCTAAATCAGTGGGTAATAGTCCAAGAAACGGCCCAGAATCAGCCAAAAATACAAGTGTTGATGTACGACACGTAAACGCAGCCATGGGTTCGTTAATCGTGGAAATCACTCTGGGACCCCAAAACAGTGAGTAATAGTCCATGAAACAGGCCAGAATCGGCCAAATCTACGAGTGTGACCGGCACGTAAGCGCACCTTGGGGTTCAACAACTATGGAGATCGCTTCGGGGCCCCAAAACGGTGAGTAATAGTCGACGAAACGGGTCAGAACCGGCCAAAACTTCGAGTGTTGGTGACCAACACGTAACCACATATTTGGGTTCGACAACCATGGAAATTGCTTTGTGAGCCCAAAACGGTGAGTAATAGTCCATGAAAGAGCCCGGAATAGGACAAACCTAGGATTATTGATGAACGACATATAAAGGCACCCCGGGGTTCGACAATCATTGAAATCACTCAGGGACCCCAAATCAGTTAGTAATAGTCCAAGAAACAGGAGATAATCGGCCAAAACTACAAGTGTTGATGACCGACACGTAAACGCAGCCCAGGGTTCGTTAATCGTGAAAATCACTATGGGAGCCCAAAACAGTGAGTAATAGTCCATGAAACGGGCCAGAATCGGCCAAATCTGTGAGTGTTTATGACCGACACGTAAGCGCACCTTGGGGTTCAACAACTATGGAAATCACTTCGGGGCCCAAAACGGTGAGTAATAGTCCACGAAACGGGTCAGAATCGGCCAAAACTACGAGTGTTGGTGACCGACACGTAAACGCAGCACAGGGTTCGTTAATCATGGAAATCACACGGGGACCCCAAAACGGTGAGTAATAGTCCATGAAAGAGCCCGGAATAGGACAAACCTAGGATTATTGATGAACGACATATAAAGGCACCCCGGGGTTCGACAATCGTGGAAATCACTCAGGGACCCCAAATCAGTGAGTAATAGTCCAAGAAACGGGCCAGAATCGGCCAAAACTACAAGTGTTGATGACCGACACGTAAACGCAGCCCAGGGTTCGTTAATCGTGGAAATCACTCCGGGACCCCAAAACGGTGAGTAATAGTCCATGAAAGAGCCCGGAATAGGACAAACCTAGGATTATTGATGAACGACATATAAAGGCACCCCGGGGTTCGACAATCATTGAAATCACTCAGGGACCCCAAATCAGTTAGTAATAGTCCAAGAAACAGGAGATAATCGGCCAAAACTACAAGTGTTGATGACCGACACGTAAACGCAGCCCAGGGTTCGTTAATCGTGAAAATCACTATGGGAGCCCAAAACAGTGAGTAATAGTCCATGAAACGGGCCAGAATCGGCCAAATCTGTGAGTGTTTATGACCGACACGTAAGCGCACCTTGGGGTTCAACAACTATGGAAATCACTTCGGGGCCCAAAACGGTGAGTAATAGTCCACGAAACGGGTCAGAATCGGCCAAAACTACGAGTGTTGTTGACCGACACGTAAACGCACTACAAGGTTCGTTAATCGTGGAAATCACACCGGGACCCCAAAACGGTGAGTAATAGTCCATGAAAGAGCCCAGAATCAGAAAAACATAGGATTATTGATGAACGACACATAAACGCACCCCCGGGTTCGACAATCATGGAAATCGCTCAGGGACCCCAAATCAGTGAGTAATAGTCCAAGAAACGGGCCAGAATCGGCCAAAACTACAAGTGTTGATGACCGACACGTAAACGCAGCCCAGGGTTCGTTAATCGTGGAAATCATTCAGGAACCCCAAAACAGTGAGTAATAGTACATGAAATGGGCCAGAATCGGCCAAATCTGCGAGTGTTGATGATCGACACGTAAGCGCACCTTGGGGTTGAACAACTATGGAAATCGCTTCGGGACCCCAAAACGGTGAGTAATAGTCCACGAAACGGGTCAGAACCGGCTAAAACTGCGAGTGTTGGTGACCGACACGTAAGCACATATTGGGGTTCACAACCATGGAAATTGCTTTGTGACCCCAAAACGGTGAGTAATCGTCCATGAAAGAGCCCAAAATAGGACAAACCTAGGATTATTGATGAATGACATATAAAGGCACCCCGGGGTTCGACAATCATGGAAATCACTCAGGGACCCCAAATCAGTTAGTAATAGTCCAAGAAACAGGCAAGAATCGGCCAAAAATACAAGTGTTGATGACCCACACGTAAACGCAGCCCAGGGTTAGTTAATCGTGAAAATCACTATGGGACCCCAAAACAGTGAGTAATAGTCCATGAAACGGGCCAGAATCGGCCAAATCTAGGAGTGTTTATGACCGATACGTAAGCGCAACTTGGGTTCAATAACTATGGAAATCGCTTCGGGGCCCCAAAACGGTGAGTAATAGTCCACGAAGCGTCTCAGAATCAGCCAAAACTATGAGTGTTGGTGACCGACACGTAAACGCAGCACAGGGTTCGTTAATCGTGGAAATCACACCGGGACCCCAAAACGGTGAGTAATAGTCCATGAAAGAGCCCAGAATCGGAAAAACCTAGGATTATTGATGAACGACACATAAACGTGCCCCGGGGTTCGACAATCATGGAAATCGCTCAGGGACCCCAAATCAGTGAGTAATAGTCCAAGAAACGGGGCAGAATCGGCCAAAACTACAAGTGTTGATGACCGACACGTAAACGCAGCCCAGGGTTCGTTAATCGTGGAAATCATTCTGGAACCCCAAAACAGTGAGTAATAGTACATGAAATGGGCCAGAATCGGCCAAATCTGCGAGTGTTGATGACCGACACGTAAGCGCACCTTGGGGTTCAACAACTATGGAAATCGCTTCGGGACCCCAAAACTGTGAGTAATAGTCCATGAAACGGGTCAATATCGGCCAAAACTGCGAGTGTTGGTGACCGACACGTAAACGCACCCTAGGGTTCGTTAATCGTGGAAATCACACCGGGACCCCAAAACGGTGAGTAATAGTCCATGAAAGAGCCCGGAATCGGACAAACCTCGAATTATTGATGAATGACACATAAACGCGCCCCGGGGTTCGACAATCATGGAAATCACTCAGGGACACCAAATCAGTGAGTAATAGTGCAAGAAACGGTCCAGAATCAGCCAAAACTACAAGTGTTGATGACCGACACGTAAACGCAGCCCAAGGTTCGTTAATCGTCGAAATCACTCTGAGACCCCAAAACAGTGAGTAATAGTCCATGAAACGGGCCAGAATCGGCTAAATCTACGAGTGTTGATGACCGACACGTAAGCGCACCTTGGGGTTCAACAACTATGGAAATCGCTTCGGGACCCCAAAACGGTAAGTAATAGTCCACGAAACGGGTCAGAACCGGCAAAAACTTCGAGTGTTGGTGACCAACACGTAAGCACATATTGGGGTTCACAACCATGGAAATTGCTTTGTGACCCCAAAACGGTGAGTAATCGTCCATGAAAGAGCCCAGAATAGGACAAACCTAGGATTATTGATGAATGACATATAAAGGCACCCCGGGGTTCGACAATCATGGAAACCGCTCAAGGACCCCAAAACAGTGAGTAATAGTCCATGAAACGGGGCCAAAATCGGCCAAAACTACAAGTGTTGATGAGCGACTGTTAACGCAGCCCAGGGTTCGTTAATCGTGGAAATCACTCCGGGACCCCAAAACGGGGAGTAATAGTCCACGAAACGGGTCAGAACCGGCAAAAACTTCGAGTGTTGGTGACCAACACGTAAGCACATATTGGGGTTCACAACCATGGAAATTGCTTTGTGACCCCAACACAGTACGAAACGGGCCAGAATCGGCCAAATCTACGAGTGTTGATGACCGACACGTAAACGCACCTAAGAGTTCGTCAATCGTGGAAATCACTCCGGGACCCCAAAACGGTGAGTAATAGTCCATGAAACGGGGCCAAAATCGGCCAAAACTACAAGTGTTGATGACCGACACGTAAACGCAGCCCAAGGTTCGTTAATCGTCGAAATCACTCTGAGACCCCAAAACAGTGAGTAATAGTCCATGAAACGGGCCAGAATCGGCTAAATCTACGAGTGTTGATGACCGACACGTAAGCGCACCTTGGGGTTCAACAACTATGGAAATCGCTTCGGGACCCCAAAACGGTAAGTAATAGTCCACGAAACGGGTCAGAACCGGCAAAAACTTCGAGTGTTGGTGACCAACACGTAAGCACATATTGGGGTTCACAACCATGGAAATTGCTTTGTGACCCCAAAACGGTGAGTAATCGTCCATGAAAGAGCCCAGAATAGGACAAACCTAGGATTATTGATGAATGACATATAAAGGCACCCCGGGGTTCGACAATCATGGAAATCACTCAGGGACCCCAAATCAGTTAGTAATAGTCCAAGAAACAGGCAAGAATCGGCCAAAAATACAAGTGTTGATGACCCACACGTAAATGCAGCCCAGGGTTAGTTAATCGTGAAAATCACTATGGGACCCCAAAACAGTGAGTAATATTCCATGAAACGGGCCAGAATCGGCCAAATCTGTGAGTGTTTATGACCGATACGTAAGCGCACCTTGGGGTTCAATAACTATGGAAATCGCTTCGGGGCCCCAAAACGGTGAGTAATAGTCCACGAAACGTCTCAGAATCAGCCAAAACTATGAGTGTTGGTGACCGACACGTAAACGCAGCACAGGGTTCGTTAATCGTGGAAATCACATCGGGACCCCAAAACGGTGAGTAATAGTCCATGAAAGAGCCCAGAATCGGACAAACCTAGGATTATTGATGAACGACACATAAACGTGCCTCGGGGTTCGACAATCATGGAAATCGCTCAGGGACCCCAAAACAGTGAGTAATAGTCCATGAAACGGGCCAGAATCGGCCAAATCTAGGAGTGTTGATGACCNCGGGACCCCAAAACGGTGAGTAATAGTCCATGAAAGAGCCCAGAATCGGACAAACCTAGGATTATTGATGAACGACACATAAACGTGCCTCGGGGTTCGACAATCATGGAAATCGCTCAGGGACCCCAAAACAGTGAGTAATAGTCCATGAAACGGGCCAGAATCGGCCAAATCTAGGAGTGTTGATGACCGACACGTAAGCGCACCTTGGGGTTCAACAACTATGGAAATCGCTTCGGGTCCCCAAAACGGTGAGTAATAGTCCATGAAACGGGTCAGTATCGGCCAGAACTGTGAGTGTTGGTGACCGACACGTAAACGCACCCCGGGGTTCGTTAATCGTGTAAATCACACCGGGACCCCAAAATGGTGAGTAATAGTCCATAAAAGAGCCTAGAATCGGACAAACCTAGAATTATTGATGAATGACACATCAACGCGCCCCGGGGTTCGACAATCATGGAAATCACTCAGGGACCCCAAATCAGTGGGTAATAGTCCAAGAAACGGCCCAGAATCAGCCAAAACTACAAGTGTTGATGTACGACACGTAAACGCAGCCCTGGGTTCGTTAATCGTGGAAATCACTCTGGGACCCCAAAACAGTGAGTAATAGTCCATGAAACAGGCCAGAATCAGCCAAATCTACGTGTGTGACCGGCACGTAAGCGCACCTTGGGGTTCAACAACTATGGAGATCGCTTCCGGGCCCCAAAACGGTGAGTAATAGTCGACGAAACGGGTCAAACCGGCCAAAACTTCGAGTGTTGGTGACCAACACGTAAGCACATATTTGGGTTCGACAACCATGGAAATTGCTTTGTGACCCCAAAACGGTGAGTAATAGTCCATGAAAGAGCCCAGAATAGGACAAACCTAGGATTATTGATGAACGACATATAAAGGCACCCCGGGGTTCGACAATCATTGAAATCACTCAGGGACCCCAAATCAGTTAGTAATAGTTCAAGAAACAGGAGATAATCGGCCAAAACTACAAGTGTTGATGACCGACACGTAAACGCAGCCCAGGGTTCGTTAATCGTGAAAATCACTATGGGAGCCCAAAACAGTGAGTAATAGTCCATGAAACGGGCCAGAATCGGCCAAATCTGTGAGTGTTTATGACCGACACGTAAGCGCACCTTGGGGTTCAACAACTATGGAAATCGCTTCGGGGCCCCAAAACGGGGAGTAATAGTCCA
>CAJFDF010000281.1:82049-105189 GCA_904067115.1 Aegilops sharonensis
GACACCCGCCGGTCACCTTTAAGCAACGAGTGCTCGAAGCGGTGAAACCAGTCTCGCGTAAGCGTACGCGTAATGTCGGTCCGGGCCGCTTCATCTCACAATACCGCCGAACCAAAGTATGACATGCTGGTAAGCAGTATGACTTATATCGCCCACAACTCACTTGTGTTCTACTCGTGCATATGACATCAACGCATAAAACCAGGCTCGGATACCACTGTTGGGGAACGTAGTAATTTCAAAAAAATTCCTACGCACACGCAAGACCATGGTGATGGCATAGCAACGAGAGGGGAGAGTGTCTGTCCACGTACCCTCGTAGACCGAAAGCGGAAGCGTTATAACAACGCGGTTGATGTAGTCGTACGTCTTCACGATCCGACCGATACAAGCACCGAACGTACGGCACCTCCGAGTTCTGCACACGTTCAGCTCGATGACGATCCCCGGACTCCGATCCAGGAAAGTGTCGGGGATGAGTTCCGTCAGCACGACGGCGTGGTGACGATGATGATGCTCCACCGACGCAGGGCTTCGCCTAAGCTCCGCGACGATATGACTTCTCCGGCGCAGGGCTTCGCCTAAGCTCCGCGACGATATGACCGAAGTGGAATATGGTGGAAGGGGGCACCGCACACGGCTAAGGAACGATCCGTAGATCAACTTGTGTCCCATGGGGTGCCCCCTGCCCCCGTATATAAAGGAGCCAAGGGGGAGGGGCCGGCCGGCCAAGGGAGGCGCGCCAGGGAGTCCTACTCCCTCCGGGAGTAGGATTCGCCCTCCAATCCTAGTTGGAATAGGATTCACCGGAGGGGGAAAGAGAGAGAGGGGGCCGGCCCACCTTTCCTAGTCCTAGTAGGACTAGGGGAAGGGGGGAGGCGCGCGGCCACCTAGGGCTGGCCCTTTCTCCTTTCCACCAAGGCCCACTATGGCCCATATAGTTCCCGGGGGGTTCCGGTAACCTCCCGGTACTCCGGTAAATTCCCGATTTCACTCGGAACATTTCCCATGTCCAAATGTAGGCTTCCAATATATCAATCTTTATGTCTCGACCATTTCGAGACTCCTCGTCATGTCCGTGATCACATCCGGGACTCCGAACTACCTTCGGTACATCAATACTTATAAACTCATAATGAACTGTCATCGAAACGTTAAGCGTGCGGACCCTACGGGTTCGAGAACTATGTAGACATGACCTAGAACCATTCTTGGTCAATAACCAATAGCGGAACCTGGATGTCCATATTGGTTCCTACATATTCTACGAAGATCTTTATCGGTCAAACCGCATAACGATATACGTTGTTCCCTTTGTCATCGGTATGTTACTTACCCGAGATTCGATCGTCGGTATCCAATACCTAGTTCAATCTCGTTACCGGTAAGTCTCTTTACTCGTTCCGTAATACATCATCTCACAACTAACTCATTAGTTGCAATGCTTGCAAGGCTTATGTGATGTGTATTACCGAGAAGGCCCAGAGATACCTCTCCGACAATCAGAGTGACAAAACCTAATCTCGATTAATGCCAACACAACATATACTTTTGGAGACACCTGTAGAGTACCTTTATAATCACCCAGTTACGTTGTGACGTTTGGTAGCACACAAAGTGTTCCTCCGGTAAACGGGAGTTGCATAATCTCATCGTTGCAGGAACTTTGTATAAGTCATGAAGAAAGCATAAGCAACATACTAAACGATCAAGTGCTAAGCTAACGAAATGGGTCATGTCAATCACATCATTTTCCTAATGATGTGATCCCATTAATCAAATGACAACACATGTCTATGGTTAGGAAACATAACCATCTTCGATCAATGAGCTAGTCTTGTAGAGGCGTACTAGTGACTATCTTTTTGTCTATGTATTCACACATGTATTATGTTTCCGGTTAATACAATTCTAGCATGAATAATAAACATTTATCATGATATAAGGAAATAAATAATAACTTTATTATTGCCTCTAGGGCATATTTCCTTCAACATCAACGCGCCCCGGGGTTCGACAATCATGGAAATCACTCAGGGACCCCAAATCAGTGGGTAATAGTCCAAGAAACGGCCCAGAATCAGCCAAAACTACAAGTGTTGATGTACGACACGTAAACGCAGCCCTGGGTTCGTTAATCGTGGAAATCACTCTGGGACCCCAAAACAGTGAGTAATAGTCCATGAAACAGGCCAGAATCGGCCAAATCTACGAGTGTGACCGGCACGTAAGCGCACCTTGGGGTTCAACAACTATGGAGATCGCTTCGGGGCCCCAAAACGATGAGTAATAGTCGACGAAACGGGTCAGAACCGGCCAAAACTTCGAGTGTTGGTGACCAACACGTAAGCACATATTTGGGTTCGACAACCATGGAAATTGCTTTGTGACCCCAAAACGGTGAGTAATAGTCCATGAAAGAGCCCAGAATGGGACAAACCTAGGATTATTGATGAATGACATATAAAGGCACCCCGGGGTTCGACAATCATTGAAATCACTCAGGGACCCCAAATCCGTTAGTAATAGTCCAAGAAACAGGAGATAATCGGCCAAAACTACAAGTGTTGATGACCGACACGTAAACGCAGCCCAGGGTTCGTTAATCGTGAAAATCACTATGGGAGCCCAAAACAGTGAGTAATAGTCCATGAAACGGGCCAGAATCGGCCAAATCTGTGAGTGTTTATGACCGACACGTAAGCGCACCTTTGGGTTCAACAACTATGGAAATCACTTCGGGGCCCAAAACGGTGAGTAATAGTCCACGAAACGGGTCAGAATCGGCCAAAACTACGAGTGTTGGTGACCGACACGTAAACGCACTGCAAGGTTCGTTAATCGTGGAAATCACACCGGGACCCCAAAACGGTGAGTAGTAGTCCATGAAAGAGCCCAGAATCAGACAAACATAGGATTATTGATGAACGACACATAAACGCACCCCCGGGTTCGACAATCATGGAAATCGCTCAGGGACCCCAAATCAGTGAGTAATAGTCCAAGAAACGGGCCAGAATCGGCCAAAACTACAAGTGTTGATGACCGACACGTAAACGCAGCCCAGGGTTCATTAATCGTGGAAATCATTCTGGAACCCCAAAACAGTGAGTAATAGTACATGAAATGGGCCAGAATCGGCCAAATCTGCGAGTGTTGATGACCCACACGTAAGCGCACCTTGGGGTTCAACAACTATGGAAATCGCTTCGGGACCCCAAAACGGTGAGTAATAGTCCATGAAACGGGTCAGTATCGGCCAAAACTGCGAGTGTTGGTGACCGACACGTAAACGCACCCTAGGGTTCGTTAATCGTGGAAATCACACCGGGACCCCAAAACGGTGAGTAATAGTCCATGAAAGAGCCCGGAATCGGACAAACCTCGAATTATTGATGAATGACACATAAACGCGCCCCGGGGTTCGACAATCATGGAAATCACTCAGGGACCCCAAATCAGTGAATAATAGTGCAAGAAACGGTCCAGAATCAGCCAAAACTACAAGTGTTGATGACCGACACGTAAACGCAGCCCAAGGTTCGTTAATCGTGGAAATCACTCTCGGACCCCAAAACAGTTAGTAATAGTCCATGAAACGGGCCAGAATCAGCTAAATCTACGACTGTTGATGACCGACACGTAAGCGCACCTTGGGGTTCAACAACTATGGAAATCGCTTCGGGACCCCAAAACGGTAAGTAATAGTCCACGAAACGGGTCAGAACCGGCCAAAACTTCGAGTGTTGGTGACTAACACGTAAGCACATATTGGGGTTCACAACCATGGAAATTGCTTTGTGACCCCAAAACGGTGAGTAATAGTCCATGAAAGAGCCCGGAATCGGACAAACCTCGAATTATTGATGAATGACACATAAACGCGCCCCGGGGTTCGACAATCATGGAAATCACTCAGGGACCCCAAATCAGTGAATAATAGTGCAAGAAACGGTCCAGAATCAGCCAAAACTACAAGTGTTGATGACCGACACGTAAACGCAGCCCAGGGTTCGTTAATCGTGAAAATCACTATGGGAGCCCAAAACAGTGAGTAATAGTCCATGAAACGGGCCAGAATCGGCTAAATCTACGAGTGTTGATGACCGACACGTAAGCGAACCTTGGGGTTCAACAACTATGGAAATCGCTTCGGCACCCCAAAACGGTAAGTAATAGTCCACGAAACGGGGCAGAACCGGCCAAAACTTCGAGTGTTGGTGACTAACACGTAAGCACATATTGGGGTTCACAACCATGGAAATTGCTTTGTGACCCCAAAACGGTGAGTAATAGTCCATGAAAGAGCCCGGAATCGGACAAACCTCGAATTATTGATGAATGACACATAAACGCGCCCCGGGGTTCGACAATCATGGAAATCACTCAGGGACCCCAAATCAGTGAATAATAGTGCAAGAAACGGTCCAGAATCAGCCAAAACTACAAGTGTTGATGACCGACACGTAAACGCAGCCCAGGGTTCGTTAATCGTGAAAATCACTATGGGAGCCCAAAACAGTGAGTAATAGTCCATGAAACGGGCCAGAATCGGCTAAATCTACGAGTGTTGATGACCGACACGTAAGCGAACCTTGGGGTTCAACAACTATGGAAATCGCTTCGGCACCCCAAAACGGTAAGTAATAGTCCACGAAACGGGGCAGAACCGGCCAAAACTTCGAGTGTTGGTGACTAACACGTAAGCACATATTGGGGTTCACAACCATGGAAATTGCTTTGTGACCCCAAAACGGTGAGTAATAGTCCATGAAAGAGCCCGGAATCGGACAAACCTCGAATTATTGATGAATGACACATAAACGCGCCCCGGGGTTCGACAATCATGGAAATCACTCAGGGACCCCAAATCAGTGAATAATAGTGCAAGAAACGGTCCAGAATCAGCCAAAACTACAAGTGTTGATGACCGACACGTAAACGCAGCCCAGGGTTCGTTAATCGTGAAAATCACTATGGGAGCCCAAAACAGTGAGTAATAGTCCATGAAACGGGCCAGAATCGGCTAAATCTACGAGTGTTGATGACCGACACGTAAGCGAACCTTGGGGTTCAACAACTATGGAAATCGCTTCGGCACCCCAAAACGGTAAGTAATAGTCCACGAAACGGGTCAGTATCGGCCAGAACTGTGAGTGTTGGTGACCGATACGTAAACGCACCCCGGGGTTCGACAATCATGGAAATCACTCAGGGACCCCAAATCAGTGAATAATAGTGCAAGAAACGGTCCAGAATCAGCCAAAACTACAAGTGTTGATGACCGACACGTAAACGCAGCCCAGGGTTCGTTAATCGTGGAAATCACTCTCGGACCCCAAAACAGTTAGTAATAGTCCATGAAACGGGCCAGAATCAGCTAAATCTACGACTGTTGATGACCGACACGTAAGCGCACCTTGGGGTTCAACAACTATGGAAATCGCTTCGGGACCCCAAAACGGTAAGTAATAGTCCACGAAACGGGTCAGAACCGGCCAAAACTTCGAGTGTTGGTGACTAACACGTAAGCACATATTGGGGTTCACAACCATGGAAATTGCTTTGTGACCCCAAAACGGTGAGTAATAGTCCATGAAAGAGCCCAGAATAGGACAAAACCTAGGATTATTGATGAATGACATATAAAGGCACCCAGGGGTTTGACAATCATGGAAATCACTCAGGGACCCCAAATCAGTTAGTAATAGTCCAAGAAACAGGCAAGAATCGGCCAAAAATACAAGTGTTGATGACCCATACGTAAACGCAGCCCAGGGTTAGTTAATCGTGAAAATCACTATGGGACCCCAAAACAGTGAGTAATAGTCCATGAAACGGGCCAGAATCGGCCAAATCTAGGAGTGTTGATGACCGACACGTAAGCGCACCTTGGGGTTCAACAACTATGGAAATCGCTTCGGGTCCCCAAAACGGTGAGTAATAGTCCACGAAACGGGTCAGTATCGGCCAGAACTGTGAGTGTTGGTTACCGATACGTAAACGCACCCCGGGGTTCGTTAATCGTGTAAATCACACCGGGACCCCAAAACGGTGAGTAATAGTCCATGAAAGAGCCCGGAATCGGACAAACCTCGAATTATTGATGAATGACACATAAACGCGCCCCGGGGTTCGACAATCATGGAAATCACTCAGGGACCCCAAATCAATGGGTAATAGTGCAAGAAACGGTCCAGAATCAGCCAAAACTACAAGTGTTGATGACCGACACGTAAACGCAGCCGAATGTTCGTTAATCGTGGAAATCACTCTCGGACCCCAAAACAGTTAGTAATAGTCCATGAAACGGGCCAGAATCAGCTAAATCTACGACTGTTGATGACCGACACGTAAGCGCACCTTGGGGTTCAACAACTATGGAAATCGCTTCGGGACCCCAAAACGGTAAGTAATAGTCCACGAAACGGGTCAGAACCGGCCAAAACTTCGAGTGTTGGTGACTAACACGTAAGCACATATTGGGGTTCACAACCATGGAAATTGCTTTGTGACCCCAAAACGGTGAGTAATAGTCCATGAAAGAGCCCAGAATAGGACAAACCTAGGATTATTGATGAATGACATATAAAGGCACCCAGGGGTTCGACAATCATGGAAATCACTCAGGGACCCCAAATCAGTTAGTAATAGTCCAAGAAACAGGCAAGAATCGGCCAAAAATACAAGTGTTGATGACCCATACGTAAACGCAGCCCAGGGTTAGTTAATCGTGAAAATCACTATGGGACCCCAAAACAGTGAGTAATAGTCCATGAAACGGGCCAGAATCGGCCAAATCTAGGAGTGTTGATGACCGACACGTAAGCGCACCTTGGGGTTCAACAACTATGGAAATCACTTCGGGTCCCCAAAACGGTGAGTAATAGTCCACGAAACGGGTCAGTATCGGCCAGAACTGTGAGTGTTGGTGACCGATACGTAAACGCACCCCGGGGTTCGTTAATCGTGTAAATCACACCGGGACCCCAAAACGGTGAGTAATAGTCCATGAAAGAGCCCGGAATCGGACAAACCTCGAATTATTGATGAATGACACATAAACGCGCCCCGGGGTTCGACAATCATGGAAATCACTCAGGGACCCCAAATCAGTGGGTAATAGTGCAAGAAACGGTCCAGAATCAGCCAAAACTACAAGTGTTGATGACCGACACGTAAACGCAGCCCAAGGTTCGTTAATCGTGGAAATCACTCTCGGACCCCAAAACAGTTAGTAATAGTCCATGAAACGGGCCAGAATCAGCTAAATCTACGACTGTTGATGACCGACACGTAAGCGCACCTTGGGGTTCAACAACTATGGAAATCGCTTCGGGACCCCAAAACGGTAAGTAATAGTCCACGAAACGGGTCAGAACCGGCCAAAACTTCGAGTGTTGGTGACTAACACGTAAGCACATATTGGGGTTCACAACCATGGAAATTGCTTTGTGACCCCAAAACGGTNAACCGGCCAAAACTTCGAGTGTTGGTGACTAACACGTAAGCACATATTGGGGTTCACAACCATGGAAATTGCTTTGTGACCCCAAAACGGTGAGTAATAGTCCATGAAAGAGCCCAGAATAGGACAAACCTAGGATTATTGATGAATGACATATAAAGGCACCCAGGGGTTCCACAATCATGGAAATCACTCAGGGACCCCAAATCAGTTAGTAATAGTCCAAGAAATAGGCAAGAATCGACCAAAAATACAAGTGTTGATGACCCATACGTAAACGCAGCCCAGGGTTAGTTAATCGTGAAAATCACTATGGGACCCCAAAACAGTGAGTAATAGTCCATGAAACGGGCCAGAATCGGCCAAATCTAGGATTGTTGATGACCGACACGTAAGCGCACCTTGGGGTTCAACAACTATGGAAATCGCTTCGGGTCCCCAAAACGGTGAGTAATAGTCCACGATACGGGTCAGTATCGGCCAGAACTGTGAGTGTTGGTGACCGACACGTAAACGCACCCCGGGGTTCGTTAATCGTGTAAATCACACCGGGACCCCAAAATGGTGAGTAATAGTCCATAAAAGAGCCCAGAATCGGACAAACCTAGAATTATTGATGAATGACACATCAACGCGCCCCGGGGTTCGACAATCATGGAAATCACTCAGGGACCCCAAATTAGTGGGTAATAGTCCAAGAAACGACCCAGAATCAGCCAAAACTACAAGTGTTGATGTACGACACGTAAACGCAGCCCTGGGTTCGTTAATCGTGGAAATCACTCTGGGACCCCAAAACAGTGAGTAATAGTCCATGAAACAGGCCAGAATCGGCCAAATCTACGAGTGTGACCGGCACGTAAGCGCACCTTGGGGTTCAACAACTATGGAGATCGCTTCGGGGCCCCAAAACGGTGAGTAATAGTCGACGAAACGGGTCAGAACCGGCCAAAACTTCGAGTGTTGGTGACCAACACGTAAGCACATATTTGGGTTCGACAACCATGGAAATTGCTTTGTGACCCCAAAACGGTGAGTAATAGTCCATGAAAGAGCCCAGAATAGGACAAACCTAGGATTATTGATGAACGACATATAAAGGCACCCCGGGGTTCGACAATCATTGAAATCACTCAGGGACCCCAAATCAGTTAGTAATAGTCCAAGAAACAGGAGATAATCGGCCAAAACTACAAGTGTTGATGACCGACACGTAAACGCAGCCCAGGGTTCGTTAATCGTGAAAATCACTATGGGAGCCCAAAACAGTGAGTAATAGTCCATGAAAGAGCCCGGAATCGGACAAACCTCGAATTATTGATGAATGACATATAAAGGCACCCCGGGGTTCGACAATCATGGAAATCGCTCAGGGACCCCAAATCAGTGAGTAATAGTCCATGAAAGAGCCCGGAATCGGACAAACCTCGAATTATTGATGAATGACATATAAAGGCACCCCGGGGTTCGACAATCATGGAAATCGCTCAGGGACCCCAAATCAGTGAGTAATAGTCCATGAAAGAGCCCGGAATCGGACAAACCTCGAATTATTGATGAATGACATATAAAGGCACCCCGGGGTTCGACAATCATGGAAATCGCTCAGGGACCCCAAATCAGTGAGTAATAGTCCATGAAAGAGCCCGGAATCGGACAAACCTCGAATTATTGATGAATGACATATAAAGGCACCCCGGGGTTCGACAATCATGGAAATCGCTCAGGGACCCCAAATCAGTGAGTAATAGTCCATGAAAGAGCCCGGAATCGGACAAACCTCGAATTATTGATGAATGACATATAAAGGCACCCCGGGGTTCGACAATCATGGAAATCGCTCAGGGACCCCAAATCAGTGAGTAATAGTCCATGAAAGAGCCCGGAATCGGACAAACCTCGAATTATTGATGAATGACATATAAAGGCACCCCGGGGTTCGACAATCATGGAAATCGCTCAGGGACCCCAAATCAGTGAGTAATAGTCCATGAAAGAGCCCGGAATCGGACAAACCTCGAATTATTGATGAATGACATATAAAGGCACCCCGGGGTTCGACAATCATGGAAATCGCTCAGGGACCCCAAATCAGTTAGTAATAGTCCAAGAAACAGGAGATAATCGGCCAAAACTACAAGTGTTGATGACCGACACGTAAACGCAGCCCAGGGTTCGTTAATCGTGAAAATCACTATGGGAGCCCAAAACAGTGAGTAATAGTCCATGAAACGGGCCAGAATCGGCCAAATCTGTGAGTGTTTATGACCGACACGTAAGCGCACCTTGGGGTTCAACAACTATGGAAATCACTTCGGGGCCCAAAACGGTGAGTAATAGTCCACGAAACGGGTCAGAATCGGCCAAAACTACGAGTGTTGGTGACCGACACGTAAACGCACTGCAAGGTTCGTTAATCGTGGAAGTCACACCGGGACCCCAAAACGGTGAGTAATAGTCCATGAAAGAGCCCAGAATCAGACAAACATAGGATTATTGATGAACGACACATAAACGCACCCCCGGGTTAATCATGGAAATCGCTCAGGGACCCCAAATCAGTGAGTAATAGTCCAAGAAACGGGCCAGAATCGGCCAAAACTACAAGTGTTGATGACCGACACGTAAACGCAGCCCAGGGTTCGTTAATCGTGGAAATCATTCTGGAACCCCAAAACAGTGAGTAATAGTACATGAAATGGGCCAGAATCGGCCAAATCTGCGAGTGTTGATGACCGACACGTAAGCGCACCTTGGGGTTCAACAACTATGGAAATCGCTCCGGGACCCCAAAACGGTGAGTAATAGTCCATGATACGGGTCAGTATCGGCCAAAACTGCGAGTGTTGGTGACCGACACGTAAACGCACTGCAAGGTTCGTTAATCGTGGAAATCACACCGGGACCCCAAAACGGTGAGTAATAGTCCATGAAAGAGCCCGGAATCGGACAAACCTCGAATTATTGATGAATGACACATAAACGCGCCCCGGGGTTCGACAATCATGGAAATCACTCAGGGACCCCAAATCAGTGAATAATAGTGCAAGAAACGGTCCAGAATCAGCCAAAACTACAAGTGTTGATGACCGACACGTAAACGCAGCTTGGGGTTCAACAACTATGGAAATCTCTTCGGGTCCCCAAAACGGTGAGTAATAGTCCACGAAACGGGTCAGTATCGACCAGAACTATGAGTGTTGGTGACCGACACGTAAACGCACCCTGGGGTTCGTTAATCGTGTAAATCACAAATCACACCGGGACCCCAAAATGGTGAGTTATAGTCCATAAAAGAGCCCAGAATCGGACAAACCTAGAATTATTGATGAATGACACATCAACGCGCCCCGGGGTTCGACAATCATGGAAATCACTCAGGGATCCCAAATCAGTGGGTAATAGTCCAAGAAACGGCCCAGAATCAGCCAAAACTACAAGTGTTGATGTACGACACGTAAACGCAGCCCTGGGTTCGTTAATCATGGAAATCACTCTGGGACCCCAAAACAGTGAGTAATAGTCCATGAAACAGGCCAGAATCGGCCAAATCTACGAGTGTGACCGGCACGTAAGCGCACCTTGGGGTTCAACAACTATGGAGATCGCTTCGGGGCCCCAAAACGGTGAGTAATAGTCGACGAAACGGGTCAGAACCGGCCAAAACTTCGAGTGATGGTGACCAACACGTAAGCACATATTTGGGTTCGACAACCATGGAAATTGCTTTGTGACCCCAAAACGGTGAGTAATAGTCCATGAAAGAGCCCAGAATAGGACAAACCTAGGATTATTGATGAACGACATATAAAGGCACCCCGGGGTTCGACAATCATTGAAATCACTCAGGGACCCCAAATCAGTTAGTAATAGTCCAAGAAACAGGAGATAATCGGCCAAAACTACAAGTGTTGATGACCGACACGTAAACGCAGCCCAGGGTTCGTTAATCGTGAAAATCACTATGGGAGCCCAAAACAGTGAGTAATAGTCCATGAAACGGGCCAGAATCGGCCAAATCTGTGAGTGTTGATGACCGATACGTAAACGCACCTTGGGGTTCAACAACTATGGAGATCGCTTCGGGGCCCCAAAACGGTGTGTAATAGTCCACGAAATGTCTCAGAATCAGCCAAAACTATGAGTGTTGGTGACCGACACGTAAACGCACTGCAAGGTTCGTTAATCGTGGAAGTCACACCGGGACCCCAAAACGGTGAGTAATAGTCCATGATACGGGTCAGTATCGGCCAAAACTGCGAGTGTTGGTGACCGACACGTAAACGCACTGCAAGGTTCGTTAATCGTGGAAGTCACACCGGGACCCCAAAACGGTGAGTAATAGTCCATGATACGGGTCAGTATCGGCCAAAACTGCGAGTGTTGGTGACCGACACGTAAACGCACTGCAAGGTTCGTTAATCGTGGAAGTCACACCGGGACCCCAAAACGGTGAGTAATAGTCCATGATACGGGTCAGTATCGGCCAAAACTGCGAGTGTTGGTGACCGACACGTAAACGCACTGCAAGGTTCGTTAATCGTGGAAGTCACACCGGGACCCCAAAACGGTGAGTAATAGTCCATGATACGGGTCAGTATCGGCCAAAACTGCGAGTGTTGGTGACCGACACGTAAACGCACTGCAAGGTTCGTTAATCGTGGAAGTCACACCGGGACCCCAAAACGGTGAGTAATAGTCCATGATACGGGTCAGTATCGGCCAAAACTGCGAGTGTTGGTGACCGACACGTAAACGCACTGCAAGGTTCGTTAATCGTGGAAGTCACACCGGGACCCCAAAACGGTGAGTAATAGTCCATGATACGGGTCAGTATCGGCCAAAACTGCGAGTGTTGGTGACCGACACGTAAACGCACTGCAAGGTTCGTTAATCGTGGAAGTCACACCGGGACCCCAAAACGGTGAGTAATAGTCCATGATACGGGTCAGTATCGGCCAAAACTGCGAGTGTTGGTGACCGACACGTAAACGCACTGCAAGGTTCGTTAATCGTGGAAGTCACACCGGGACCCCAAAACGGTGAGTAATAGTCCATGATACGGGTCAGTATCGGCCAAAACTGCGAGTGTTGGTGACCGACACGTAAACGCACTGCAAGGTTCGTTAATCGTGGAAGTCACACCGGGACCCCAAAACGGTGAGTAATAGTCCATGATACGGGTCAGTATCGGCCAAAACTGCGAGTGTTGGTGACCGACACGTAAACGCACTGCAAGGTTCGTTAATCGTGGAAGTCACACCGGGACCCCAAAACGGTGAGTAATAGTCCATGATACGGGTCAGTATCGGCCAAAACTGCGAGTGTTGGTGACCGACACGTAAACGCACTGCAAGGTTCGTTAATCGTGGAAGTCACACCGGGACCCCAAAACGGTGAGTAATAGTCCATGATACGGGTCAGTATCGGCCAAAACTGCGAGTGTTGGTGACCGACACGTAAACGCACTGCAAGGTTCGTTAATCGTGGAAGTCACACCGGGACCCCAAAACGGTGAGTAATAGTCCATGATACGGGTCAGTATCGGCCAAAACTGCGAGTGTTGGTGACCGACACGTAAACGCACTGCAAGGTTCGTTAATCGTGGAAGTCACACCGGGACCCCAAAACGGTGAGTAATAGTCCATGATACGGGTCAGTATCGGCCAAAACTGCGAGTGTTGGTGACCGACACGTAAACGCACTGCAAGGTTCGTTAATCGTGGAAGTCACACCGGGACCCCAAAACGGTGAGTAATAGTCCATGATACGGGTCAGTATCGGCCAAAACTGCGAGTGTTGGTGACCGACACGTAAACGCACTGCAAGGTTCGTTAATCGTGGAAATCACACCGGGACCCCAAAACGGTGAGTAATAGTCCATGAAAGAGCCCAGAATCAGACAAACATAGGATTATTGATGAACGACACATAAACGCACCCCCGGGTTCGACAATCATGGAAATCGCTCAGGGACCCCAAATCAGTGAGTAATAGTCCAAGAAACGGGCCAGAATCGGCCAAAACTACAAGTGTTGATGACCGACACGTAAACGCAGCCCAGGGTTCGTTAATCGTGGAAATCATTCTGGAACCCCAAAACAGTGAGTAATAGTACATGAAATGGGCCAGAATCAGCCAAATCTGAGAGTGTTGATGACCGACACGTAAGCGCACCTTGGGGTTCAACAACTATGGAAATCGCTTCGGGACCCCAAAACGGTGAGTAATAGTCCATGAAACGGGTCAGTATCGGCCAAAACTACGAGTGTTGGTGACCGACATGTAAACGCACTGCAAGGTTCGTTAATCGTGGAAATCACACCGGGACCCCAAAACGGTGAGTAATAGTCCATGAAAGAGCCCGGAATCGGACAAACCTCGAATTATTGATGAATGACACATAAACGCACCCCGGGGTTCGACAATCATGGAAATCACTCAGGGACCCCAAATCAGTGAATAATAGTGCAAGAAACGGTCCAGAATCAGCCAAAACTACAAGTGTTGATGACCGACACGTAAACGTAGCCCAAGGTTCGTTAATCGTGGAAATCACTCTCGGATCCCAAAATAGTTAGTAATAGTCCATGAAACGGGCCAGAATCAGTTAAATCTACGACTGTTGATGACCGACACGTAAGCGCACCTTGGGGTTCAACAACTATGGAAATCGCTTCGGGACCCCAAAACGGTAAGTAATAGTCCACGAAACGGGTCAGAACCGGCCAAAACTTCGAGTGTTGGTGACCAACACGTAAGCACATATTGGGGTTCACAACCATGGAAATTGCTTTGTGACCCCAAAACGGTGAGTAATAGTCCATGAAAGAGCCCAGAATAGGACAAACCTAGGATTATTGATGAATGACATATAAAGGCACCCAGGGGTTCGACAATCATGGAAATCACTCAGGGACCCCAAATCAGTTAGTAATAGTCCAAGAAACAGGCAAGAATCGGCCAAAAATACAAGTATTGATGACCCATACGTAAACGCAGCCCAGGGTTAGTTAATCGTGAAAATCACTATGGGACCCCAAAACAGTGAGTAATAGTCCATGAAACGGGCCAGAATCGGCCAAATCTGTGAGTGTTTATGACCGATAGGTAAGCGCACCTTGGGGTTCAACAACTATGGAAATCGCTTCGGGGCCCCAAAACGGTGAGTAATAGTCCACGAAACGTCTCAGAATCAGCCAAAACTATGAGTGTTGGTGACCGACACGTAAACGCAGCACAGGGTTCGTTAATCGTGGAAATCACACCGGGACCCCAAAACGGTGAGTAATAGTCCATGAAAGAGCCCAGAATCGGACAAACCTAGGATTATTGATGAACGACACATAAACGTTCCCCGGGGTTCGACAATCATGGAAACCACTCAGGGACCCCAAAACAGTGAGTAATAATCCATGAAACGGGCCAGAATCGGCCAAATCTACGATTGTTGATGACCGACATGTAAGCGCACCTTCGGGTTCAACAACTATGGAAATCGCTTCGGGTCCCCAAAACGGTGAGTAATAGTCCACGAAACGGGTCTGTATCGGCCAAAACTGTGAGTGTTGGTGACCGACACGTAAACGCACCCCGGGGTTCGTTAATCGTGTAAATCACACCATGACCCCAAAATGGTGAGTAATAGTCCATAAAAGAGCCCAGAATCGGACAAACCAAGAATTATTGATGAATGACACATCAACGCGCCCCGGGGTTCGACAATCATGGAAATCACTCAGGGACCCCAAATCAGCAGGTAATAGTCCAAGAAACGGCCCAGAATCAGCCAAAACTACAAGTGTTGATGTACGACACGTAAACGCGGCCCTGGGTTCGTTAATCGTGGAAATCACTCTGGGACCCCAAAAGAGTGAGTAATAGTCCATGAAACAGGCCAGAATCGGCCAAATCTATGAGTGTGACCGGCACGTAAGCGCACCTTGGGGTTCAACAACTATGGAGATCGCTTCGGGGCCCCAAAACCGTGAGTAATAGTCGACGAAACGGGTCAGAACCGGCCAAAACTTCGAGTGTTGGTGACCAACACGTAAGCACATATTGGGGTTCGACAACCATGGAAATTGCTTTGTGACCCCAAAACGGTGAGTAATAGTCCATGAAAGAGCCCAGAATAGGACAAACCTAGGATTATTGATGAACGACATATAAAGGCACCCCGGGGTTCGACAATCATGGAAATCACTCAGGGACCCCAAATCAGTTAGTAATAGTCCAAGAAACAGGAGAGACTCGGCCAAAAATACAAGTGTTGATGACCGACACGTAAACACAGCCCAGGGTTAGTTAATCGTGAAAATCACTATGGGACCCCAAAACAGTGAGTAATAGTCCATGAAACGGGCCAGAATCGGCCAAATCTGTGAGTGTTTATGACCGATAGGTAAGCGCACCTTGGGGTTCAACAACTATGGAAATCGCTTCGGGGCCCCAAAACGGTGAGTAATAGTCCACGAAACGTCTCAGAATCAGCCAAAACTATGAGTGTTGGTGGCCGACACGTAAACGCAGCACAGGGTTCGTTAATCGTGGAAATCACACCGGGACCCCAAAACGGTGAGTAATAGTCCATGAAAGAGCCCAGAATCGGACAAACCTAGGATTATTGATGAACGACACATAAACGTTCCCCGGGGTTCGACAATCATGGAAACCGCTCAGGGACCCCAAAACAGTGAGTAATAATCCATGAAACGGGCCAGAATCGGCCAAATCTACGATTGTTGATGACCGACATGTAAGCGCACCTTCGGGTTCAACAACTATGGAAATCGCTTCGGGGCCCCAAAACGGTGAGTAATAGTCCACGAAACGGGTCAGAATCGGCCAAAACTACGAGTGTTGGTGACCGACACGTAAACGCACTACAAGGTTCGTTAATCGTGGAAATCACACCGGGACCCCAAAACGTTGAGTAATAGTCCATGAAAGAGCCCAGAATCAGACAAACATAGGATTATTGATGAACGACACATAAACGCACCCCCGGGTTCGACAATCATGGAAATCGCTCAGGGACCCCAAATTAGTGAGTAATAGTCCAAGAAACGGGCCAGAATCGGCAAAAACTACAAGCGTTGATGACCGACACGTAAACGCAGCCCAGGGTTCGTTAATCATGGAAATCATTCTGGAACCCCAAAACAGTGAGTAATAGTACATGAAATGGGCCAGAATCGCCAAATCTGCGAATGTTGATGACCGACACGTAAGCGCACCTTGGGGTTCAACAACTATGGAAATCGCTTCGGGACCCCAAAACGGTGAGTAATAGTCCATGAAACGGGTCAGTATCGGCCAAAACTATGAGTGTTGGTGACCGACACGTAAACGCAGCACATGGTTCGTTAATCGTGGAAATCACACCGGGACCCCAAAACAGTGAGTAATAGTCCATGAAAGAGCCCAGAATCGGACAAACCTCGAATTATTGATGAATGACACATAAACGCGCCCCGGGGATTCGACAATCATGGAAATCACTCAGGGACCCCAAATCAGTGAGTAATAGTGCAAGAAACGGTCCAGAATCAGCCAAAACTACAAGTGTTGATGACCGACACGTAAACGCAGCCCAGGGTTCGTTAATTGTGGAAATCGCTTCGGGACCCCAAAACGGTAAGTAATAGTCCACGAAACTGGTCAGAACCGGCCAAAACTTCGAGTGTTGGTGACCAACACGTAAGCACATATTGGGGTTCACAACCATGGAAATTGCTTTGTGACCCCAAAACGGTGAGTAATAGTCCATGAAAGAGCCCAGAATAGGACAAACCTAGGATTATTGATGAATGACATATAAAGGCACCCCGGGGTTCGATAATCATGGAAATCATTCAGGGACCCCAAATCAGTTAGTAATAGTCCAAGAAACAGGCAAGAATCGGCCAAAAATACAAGTGTTGATGACCCACATGTAAACGCAACCCAGGGTTAGTTAATCGTGAAAATCACTATGGGACCCCAAAACAATGAGTAATAGTCCATGAAACGGGCCAGAATCGGCCAAATCTGTGAGTGTTTATGACCGATACGTAAGCGCACCTTGGGGTTCAATAACTATGGAAATCGCTTCGGGGCCCCAAAACGGTGAGTAATAGTCCACGAAACGTCTCAGAATCAGCCAAAACTATGAGTGTTGGTGACCGACACGTAAACGCAGCACAGGGTTCGTTAATCGTGGAAATCACATCGGGACCCCAAAACGGTGAATAATAGTCCATGAAAGAGCCCAGAATCGGACAAACCTAGGATTATTGATGAACGACACATAAACGTGCCCCGGGGTTCGACAATCATGGAAATCGCTCAGGGACCCCAAAACAGTGAGTAATAGTCCATGAAACGGGCCAGAATCGGCCAAATCTAGGAGTGTTGATGACCGACAGGTAAGCGCACCTTGGGGTTCAACAACTATGGAAATCGCTTCGGGTCCCCAAAACGGTGAGTAATAGTCCACGAAACGGGTCAGTATCGGCCAAAACTGTGAGTGTTGGTGACCGACACGTAAACGCACCCCGGGGTTCGTTAATCGTGTAAATCACACCGGGACCCCAAAACGGTGAGTAATAGTCCATGAAAGAGCCCAGAATAGGACAAACCTAGGATTATTGATGAATGACATATAAAGGAGCCCCGGGGTTCGACAATCATGGAAATCACTCAGGGACCCCAAATCAGTTAGTAATAGTCCAAGAAACAGGCAAGAATCGGCCAAAAATACAAGTGTTGATGTACGACACGTAAACACAGCCCTGGGTTCGTTAATCGTGAAAATCACTCTGGGACCCCAAAACAGTGAGTAATAGTCCATGAAACAGGCCAGAATCGGCCAAATCTATCAGTGTGACCGGCACGTAAGCGCACCATGGGGTTCAACAACTATGGAGATCGCTTCGGGGCCCCAAAACGGTGAGTAATAGTCGACGAAACGGGTCAGAACCACCCAAAACTTCGAGTGTTGGTGACCAACACGTAAGCACATATTTGGGTTCGACAACCATGGAAATTGCTTTGTGACCCCAAAACGGTGAGTAATAGTCCATGAAAGAGCCCAGAATAGGACAAACCTAGGATTATTGATGAACGACATATAAAGGCACCCCGGGGTTCGACAATCATGGAAATCACTCAGGGACCCCAAATCAGTTAGTGATAGTCCAAGAAACAGGAGAGAATCGGCCAAAACTACAAGTGTTGATGACCGACACGTAAACGCAGCCCAAGGTTCGTTAATCATGAAAATCACTATGGGAGCCCAAAACAGTGAGTAATAGTCCATGAAAGAGCCCGGAATCGGACAAACCTCGAATTATTGATGAACGACACATAAACGTGCCCCGGGGTTCGACAATCATGGAAATCGCTCACGGACCCCAAATCAGTGAGTAATAGTCCAAGAAACGGGCCAGAATCGGCCAAATCTGTGAGTGTTTATGACCGATAGGTAAGCGCACCTTGGGGTTCAACAACTATGGAGATCGCTTCGGGGCCCCAAAACGGTGAGTAATAGTCCATGAAAGGGCCCAGAATCGGACAAACCTAGGATTATTGATGAACGACATATAAAGGCACCCCGGGGTTCGACAATCATGGAAATCGCTCACGGACCCCAAATCAGTGAGTAATAGTCCAAGAAACGGGCCAGAATCGGCCAAATCTGTGAGTGTTTATGACCGATAGGTAAGCGCACCTTGGGGTTCAACAACTATGGAGATCGCTTCGGGGCCCCAAAACGGTGAGTAATAGTCCATGAAAGGGCCCAGAATCGGACAAACCTAGGATTATTGATGAACGACATATAAAGGCACCCCGGGGTTCGACAATCATGGAAATCGCTCACGGACCCCAAATCAGTGAGTAATAGTCCAAGAAACGGGCCAGAATCGGCCAAATCTGTGAGTGTTTATGACCGATAGGTAAGCGCACCTTGGGGTTCAACAACTATGGAGATCGCTTCGGGGCCCCAAAACGGTGAGTAATAGTCGACGAAACGGGTCAGAACCACCCAAAACTTCGAGTGTTGGTGACCAACACGTAAGCACATATTTGGGTTCGACAACCATGGAAATTGCTTTGTGACCCCAAAACGGTGAGTAATAGTCCATGAAAGAGCCCAGAATAGGACAAACCTAGGATTATTGATGAACGACATATAAAGGCACCCCGGGGTTCGACAATCATGGAAATCACTCAGGGACCCCAAATCAGTTAGTGATAGTCCAAGAAACAGGAGAGAATCGGCCAAAACTACAAGTGTTGATGACCGACACGTAAACGCAGCCCAAGGTTCGTTAATCATGAAAATCACTATGGGAGCCCAAAACAGTGAGTAATAGTCCATGAAACGGGCCAGAATCGGCCAAATCTGTGAGTGTTTATGACCGACACGTAAGCGCACCTTGGGGTTCAACAACTATGGAAATCACTTCGGGGCCCCAAAATGGTGAGTAATAGTCCATGAAACGGGTCAGAATCGGCCAAAACTACGAGTGTTGGTGACCGACACGTAAACGCACTACAAGGTTCGTTAATCGTGGAAATCACACCGGGACCCCAAAACGGTGAGTAATAGTCCATGAAAGAGCCCGGAATCGGACAAACCTCGAATTATTGATGAATGACACATAAACGCGCCCCGGGGTTCGACAATCATGGAAATTACTCAGGGACCCCAAATCAGTGAGTAATAGTGCAAGAAACGGTCCAGAATCAGCCAAAACTACAAGTGTTGATGACCGACACGTAAACGCAGCCCAGGGTTCGTTAATCGTGGAAATCACTCTGGGACCCCAAAACAGTGAGTAATAGTCCATGAAACGGGCCAGAATCGGCTAAATCTACGAGTGTTGATGACCGATACGTAAGCGCACCTTGGGGTTCAACAACTATGGATATCGCTTCGGGACCCCAAAACGGTAAGTAATAGTCCATGAAACGGGTCAGAACCGGCCAAAACTTCGAGTGTTGGTGACCAACACGTAAGAACATATTGGGGTTCACAACCATGGAAATTGCTTTGTGACCCCAAAACGGTGAGTAATAGTCCATGAAAGAGCCCAGAATAGGACAAACCTAGGATTATTGATGAATGACATATAAAGGCACCCGGGGTTCGACAATCATGGAAATCACTCAGGGACCCCAAATCAGTTAGCAATAGTCCAAGAAACAGGCAAGAATCGGCCAAAAATACAAGTGTTGATGACCCACACGTAAACGCAGCCCAGGGTTAGTTAATCGTGAAAATCACTATGGGACCCCAAAAGAGTGAGTAATAGTCCATGAAACGGGCCAGAATCGGCCAAATCTGTGAGTGTTTATGACCGATACGTAAGCGCACCTTGGGGTACAATAACTATGGAAATCGCTTCGGGGCCCCAAAATGGTGAGTAATAGTCCACGAAACGTCTCAGAATCAGCCAAAACTATGACTGTGGGTGACCGACACGTCAACGCAGCACAGGGTTCGTTAATCGTGGAAATCACACCGGGACCCCAAAACGGTGAGTAATAGTCCATGAAAGAGCCCAGAATCCGACAAACCTAGGATTATTGATGAACGACACATAAACGTGCCCCGGGGTTCGACAATCATGGAAATCGCTCAGGGACCCCAAAACAGTGAGTAATAGTACATGAAATGGGCCAGAATCGGCCAAATCTGCGAGTGTTGATGACCGACACGTAAGCGCACCTTGGGGTTCAACAACTATGGAAATCGCTTCGGGTCCCCAAAACGGTGAGTAATAGTCGACGAAACGGGTCAGTATCGGCCAAAACTGCGAGTGTTGGTGACCGACACGTAAACGCACCCCAGGGTTCGTTAATTGTGGAAATCACACAGGGACCCCAAAACGGTGAGTAATAGTCCATGAAAGAGCCCAGAATCGGACAAACCTAGAATTATTGATGAATGACACATCAACGTGCCCCGGGGTTCGACAATCATGGAAATCAATCAGTGACCCCAAATCAGTGGGTAATAGTCCAAGAAACGGCCCAGAATCAGGCAAAACTACAAGTGTTGATGTACGACACGTAAACGCAGCCCTGGGTTCGTTAATCGTGGAAATCACTCTGGGACCCCAAAACAGTGAGTAATAGTCCATGAAACAGGCCAGAATCGGCCAAATCTACGAGTGTGACCGGCACGTAAGCGCACCTTGGGGTTCAACAACTATGGAGATCGCTTCGGGGCCCCAAAACGGTGAGTAATAGTCGACGAAACGGGTCAGAACCGGCCAAAACTTCGAGTGTTGGTGACCAACACGTAAGCACATATTGGGGTTCGACAACCATGGAAATTGCTTTGTGACCCCAAAACGGTGAGTAATAGTCCATGAAAGAGCCCAGTATAGGACAAACCTAGGATTATTGATGAACGACATATAAAGGCACCCCGGGGTTCGACAATCATGGAAATCACTCAAGGACCCCAAATCAGTTAGTAATAGTCCAAGAAACAGGAGAGAATCGGCCAAAACTAAAAGTGTTGATGACCGACACGTAAACGCAGCCCAGGGTTCGTTAATCGTGAAAATCACTATGGGAGCCCAAAACAGTGAGTAGTAGTCCATGAAACGGGCCAGAATCGGCCAAATCTGCGAGTGTTTATGACCAACACGTAAGCGCACCTTGGGGTTAAACAACTATGGAAATCACTTCGGGGCCCCAAAACGGTGAGTAATAGTCCACGAAACGGGTCAGAATCGGCCAAAACTACGAGTGTTGGTGACCGACACGTAAAAGCACCCTGGGGTTCGTTAATCGTGTAAATCACACCGGGACCCCAAAATGGTGAGTAATAGTCCATAAACGGCCCAGAATCGAACAAACCTAGGATTATTGATGAACGACACATAAACGCACCCCAGGGTTCGACAATCATGGAAATCGCTCACGGACCCCAAATCAGTGAGTAATAGTCCAAGAAACGGGCCAGAATCGGCCAAATCTACAAGCGTTGATGACTGACACGTAAGCGCTGCACAGGGTTCGTTAATCGTGGTAATCACTCTGGGACCCCAAAACAGTGAGTAATGGTCCAATAAACGGGCCAGAATCAGCCAAAACTACAAGTGTTGATGACAGACACGTAAACGCAGCCCAGGGTTCGTTAATCGTGGAAATCACTCTAGGACCCCAAAACAGTGAGTAATAGTCCATGAAACGGGCCAGAATCGGCCAAAACGGTGAGTAATAGTCCACTAAACGGGTCAGAATCGGCCCAAACTACGTGTGTTGGTGGCCGACACGTAAACGCACTACAAGGTTCGTTAATCGTGGAAATCACACCGGGACCCCAAAACGGTGAGTAATAGTCCATGAAAGAGCCCAGAATCAGACAAACATAGGATTATTGATGAACGACACATAAACGCACCCCCGGGTTCGACAATCATGGAAATCGCTCAGGGACCCCAAATCAGTGAGTAATAGTCCAAGAAACGGGCCAGAATCGGCCAAAACTACAAGTGTTGATGACCGACACGTAAACGCAGCCCAGGGTTCGTTAATCGTGGAAATCATTCTGGAACCGCAAAACAGTGAGTAATAGTACATGAAATGGGCCAGAATCGGCCAAATCTGCGAGTGTTGATGACCGACACGTAAGCGCACCTTGGGGTTCAACAACTATAGAAATCGCTT
>CAJFDF010000281.1:116758-141472 GCA_904067115.1 Aegilops sharonensis
ACCGACACGTAAACGCAACCCAGGGTTCGTTAATCGTGAAAATCACTATGGGAGCCCAAAACAGTGAGTAGTAGTCCATGAAACGGGCCAGAATCGGCCAAATCTGTGAGTGTTTATGTCCGATACGTAAGCGCACCTTGGGGTTCAACAACTATGGAAATCGCTTCGGGGCCCCAAAACGGTGAGTAATAGTCCACGAAACGTCTCAGAATCAGCCAAAACTATGAGTGTTGGTGACCGACACGTAAACGCAGCACAGGGTTCGTTAATCGTGGAAATCACACCGGGACCCTAAAACGGTGAGTAATAGTCCATGAAAGAGCCCATAATCGGACAAACCTAGGATTATTGATGAACGACACATAAACGTGCCCCAGGGTTCGACAATCATGGAAATCGCTCAGGGACCCCAAAACAGTGAGTAATAGTCCATGAAACGGGCCAGAATCGGCCAAATCTACGAGTGTTGATGACCGACACGTAAGCGCACCTTGGGGTTCAACAACTATGGAAATCGCTTCGGGTCCCCAAAACGGTGAGTAATAGTCCACGAAACGGGTCAGTATCGGCCAAAACTATGAGTGTTGGTGACCGACACGTAAACGCACCCCGGGGTTCGTTAATCGTGTAAATCACACCGGGACCCCAAAATGGTGAGTAATAGTCCATAAACGGCCCAGAATCGAACAAACCTAGGATTATTGATGAACGACGCATAAACGCACCCCAGGGTTCGACAATCATGGAAATAGCTCACGGACCCCAAATCAGTGAGTAATAGTCCAAGAAACGGGCCAGAATCGGCCAAATCTACAAGCGTTGATGACTGACACGTAAGCGCAGCACAGGGTTCGTTAATCGTGGTAATCACTCTGGGACCCCAAAACAGTGAGTAATGGTCCAAGAAACGGGCCAGAATCAGCGAAAACTACAAGTGTTGATGACCGACACGTAAACACAGCCCAGGGTTCGTTAATCATGGAAATCACTCTAGGACCCCAAAACAGTGAGTAANTAGTCCATGAAACGGGCCAGAATCGGCCAAATCTACGAGTGTTGATGACCGACACGTAAGCGCACCTTGGGGTTCAACAACTATGGAAATCGCTTCGGGTCCCCAAAACGGTGAGTAATAGTCCACGAAACGGGTCAGTATCGGCCAAAACTATGAGTGTTGGTGACCGACACGTAAACGCACCCCGGGGTTCGTTAATCGTGTAAATCACACCGGGACACCAAAATGGTGAGTAATAGTCCATAAACGGCCCAGAATCGAACAAACCTAGGATTATTGATGAACGACTCATAAACGCACCCCAGGGTTCGACAATCATGGAAATAGCTCACGGACCCCAAATCAGTGAGTAATAGTCCAAGAAACGGGCCAGAATCGGCCAAATCTACAAGCGTTGATGACTGACACGTAAGCGCAGCACAGGGTTCGTTAATCGTGGTAATCACTCTGGGACCCCAAAACAGTGAGTAATGGTCCAAGAAACGGGCCAGAATCAGCGAAAACTACAAGTGTTGATGACCGACACGTAAACACAGCCCAGGGTTCGTTAATCATGGAAATCACTCTAGGACCCCAAAACAGTGAGTAATAGTCCATGAAACGGGCCAGAACCGGCCAAAACTTCGAGTGTTGGTGACCAACACGTAAGCACATATTGGGGTTCGACAACCATGGAAATTGCTTTGTGACCCCAAAACGGTGAGTAATAGTCCATGAAAGAGCCCAGAATAGGACAAACCTAGGATTATTGATGAACGACATATAAAGGCACCCCGGGGTTCGACAATCATGGAAATCACTCAGGGACCCCAAATCAGTTAGTAATAGTCCAAGAAACAGGAGAGAATCGGCCAAAACTACAAGTGTTGATGACCGACACGTAAACGCAGCCCAGGGTTCGTTAATCGTGGAAATCACTCTGGGACCCCAAAACAGTGAGTAATGGTCCAAGAAACGGGCCAGAATCAGCGAAAACTACAAGTGTTGATGACCGACACGTAAACGCAGCCCAGGGTTCGTTAATCGTGAAAATCACTATGGGAGCCCAAAACAGTGAGTAGTAGTCCATGAAACGGGCCAGAATCGGCCAAATCTGCGAGTGTTTATGACCGACACGTAAGCGCACCTTGGGGTTAAACAACAATGGAAATCACTTCGGGGCCCCAAAACGGTGAGTAATAGTCCACGAAACGGGTCAGAATCGGCCAAAACTACGAGTGTTGGTGACCGACACGTAAACGCACTACAAGGTTCGTTAATCGTGGAAATCACACCGGGACCCCAAAACGGTGAGTAATAGTCCATGAAAGAGCCCAGAATTAGACAAACATAGGATTATTGATGAACGACACGTAAACACACCCCCGGGTTCGACAATCATGGAAATCGCTCAGGGACCCCAAATCAGTGAGTAATAGTCCAAGAAACGGGCCAGAATCGGCCAAATCTAGAAGCGTTGATGACTGACACGTAAGCGCAGCACAGGGTTCGTTAATCGTGGTAATCACTCTGGGACCCCAAAACAGTGAGTAATAGTCCATGAAACGGGCCAGAACCGGCCAAAACTTGGAGTGTTGGTGACCAACACGTAAGCACATATTGGGGTTCGACAACCATGGAAATTGCTTTGTGACCCCAAAACGGTGAGTAATAGTCCATGAAAGAGCCCAGAATAGGACAAACCTAGGATTATTGATGAACGACATATAAAGGCACCCCGGGGTTCGACAATCATGGAAATCACTCAGGGACCCCAAATCAGTTAGTAATAGTCCAAGAAACAGGAGAGAATCGGCCAAAACTACAAGTGTTGATGACCGACACGTAAACGCAGCCCAGGGTTCGTTAATCGTGAAAATCACTATGGGAGCCCAAAACAGTGAGTAGTAGTCCATGAAACGGGCCAGAATCGGCCAAATCTACGAGTGTTGATGACCGACACGTAAGCGCACCTTGGGGTTCAACAACTATGGAGATCGCTTCGGGGCCCCAAAACGGTGAGTAATAGTCGACGAAACGGGTCAGAACCGGCCAAAACTTCGAGTGTTGGTGACCAACACGTAAGCACATATTGGGGTTCGACAACCATGGAAATTGCTTTGTGACCCCAAAACGGTGAGTAATAGTCCATGAAAGAGCCCGGAATCGGACAAACCTCGAATTATTGATGAATGACACATAAACGCGCCCCGGGGTTCGACAATCATGGAAATCACTCAGGGACCCCAAATCAGTGAGTAATAGTCCAAGAAACGGGCCAGAATCGGCCAAATCTAGAAGCGTTGATGACTGACACGTAAGCGCAGCACAGGGTTCGTAAATCGTGGTAATCACTCTGGGACCCCAAAACAGTGAGTAATGGTCCAAGAAACGGGCCAGAATCAGCGAAAACTACAAGTGTTGATGACCGACACGTAAACGCAGCCCAAGGTTGGTTAATCGTGGAAATCACTCTGGGACCCCAAAACAGTGAGTAATGGTCCAAGAAACGGGCCAGAATCAGCGAAAACTACAAGTGTTGATGACCGACACGTAAACGCAGCCCAAGGTTGGTTAATCGTGGAAATCACTCTGGGACCCCAAAACAGTGAGTAATGGTCCAAGAAACGGGCCAGAATCAGCGAAAACTACAAGTGTTGATGACCGACACGTAAACGCAGCCCAAGGTTGGTTAATCGTGGAAATCACTCTGGGACCCCAAAACAGTGAGTAATGGTCCAAGAAACGGGCCAGAATCAGCGAAAACTACAAGTGTTGATGACCGACACGTAAACGCAGCCCAAGGTTGGTTAATCGTGGAAATCACTCTGGGACCCCAAAACAGTGAGTAATGGTCCAAGAAACGGGCCAGAATCAGCGAAAACTACAAGTGTTGATGACCGACACGTAAACGCAGCCCAAGGTTGGTTAATCGTGGAAATCACTCTGGGACCCCAAAACAGTGAGTAATGGTCCAAGAAACGGGCCAGAATCAGCGAAAACTACAAGTGTTGATGACCGACACGTAAACGCAGCCCAAGGTTGGTTAATCGTGGAAATCACTCTGGGACCCCAAAACAGTGAGTAATGGTCCAAGAAACGGGCCAGAATCAGCGAAAACTACAAGTGTTGATGACCGACACGTAAACGCAGCCCAAGGTTGGTTAATCGTGGAAATCACTCTGGGACCCCAAAACAGTGAGTAATGGTCCAAGAAACGGGCCAGAATCAGCGAAAACTACAAGTGTTGATGACCGACACGTAAACGCAGCCCAAGGTTGGTTAATCGTGGAAATCACTCTGGGACCCCAAAACAGTGAGTAATGGTCCAAGAAACGGGCCAGAATCAGCGAAAACTACAAGTGTTGATGACCGACACGTAAACGCAGCCCAAGGTTGGTTAATCGTGGAAATCACTCTGGGACCCCAAAACAGTGAGTAATGGTCCAAGAAACGGGCCAGAATCAGCGAAAACTACAAGTGTTGATGACCGACACGTAAACGCAGCCCAAGGTTGGTTAATCGTGGAAATCACTCTGGGACCCCAAAACAGTGAGTAATGGTCCAAGAAACGGGCCAGAATCAGCGAAAACTACAAGTGTTGATGACCGACACGTAAACGCAGCCCAAGGTTGGTTAATCGTGGAAATCACTCTGGGACCCCAAAACAGTGAGTAATGGTCCAAGAAACGGGCCAGAATCAGCGAAAACTACAAGTGTTGATGACCGACACGTAAACGCAGCCCAAGGTTGGTTAATCGTGGAAATCACTCTGGGACCCCAAAACAGTGAGTAATGGTCCAAGAAACGGGCCAGAATCAGCGAAAACTACAAGTGTTGATGACCGACACGTAAACGCAGCCCAAGGTTGGTTAATCGTGGAAATCACTCTGGGACCCCAAAACAGTGAGTAATGGTCCAAGAAACGGGCCAGAATCAGCGAAAACTACAAGTGTTGATGACCGACACGTAAACGCAGCCCAAGGTTGGTTAATCGTGGAAATCACTCTGGGACCCCAAAACAGTGAGTAATGGTCCAAGAAACGGGCCAGAATCAGCGAAAACTACAAGTGTTGATGACCGACACGTAAACGCAGCCCAAGGTTGGTTAATCGTGGAAATCACTCTGGGACCCCAAAACAGTGAGTAATGGTCCAAGAAACGGGCCAGAATCAGCGAAAACTACAAGTGTTGATGACCGACACGTAAACGCAGCCCAAGGTTGGTTAATCGTGGAAATCACTCTGGGACCCCAAAACAGTGAGTAATGGTCCAAGAAACGGGCCAGAATCAGCGAAAACTACAAGTGTTGATGACCGACACGTAAACGCAGCCCAAGGTTGGTTAATCGTGGAAATCACTCTGGGACCCCAAAACAGTGAGTAATGGTCCAAGAAACGGGCCAGAATCAGCGAAAACTACAAGTGTTGATGACCGACACGTAAACGCAGCCCAAGGTTGGTTAATCGTGGAAATCACTCTGGGACCCCAAAACAGTGAGTAATGGTCCAAGAAACGGGCCAGAATCAGCGAAAACTACAAGTGTTGATGACCGACACGTAAACGCAGCCCAAGGTTGGTTAATCGTGGAAATCACTCTGGGACCCCAAAACAGTGAGTAATGGTCCAAGAAACGGGCCAGAATCAGCGAAAACTACAAGTGTTGATGACCGACACGTAAACGCAGCCCAAGGTTGGTTAATCGTGGAAATCACTCTGGGACCCCAAAACAGTGAGTAATGGTCCAAGAAACGGGCCAGAATCAGCGAAAACTACAAGTGTTGATGACCGACACGTAAACGCAGCCCAAGGTTGGTTAATCGTGGAAATCACTCTGGGACCCCAAAACAGTGAGTAATGGTCCAAGAAACGGGCCAGAATCAGCGAAAACTACAAGTGTTGATGACCGACACGTAAACGCAGCCCAAGGTTGGTTAATCGTGGAAATCACTCTGGGACCCCAAAACAGTGAGTAATGGTCCAAGAAACGGGCCAGAATCAGCGAAAACTACAAGTGTTGATGACCGACACGTAAACGCAGCCCAGGGTTCGTTAATCGTGAAAATCACTATGGGAGCCCAAAACAGTGAGTAGTAGTCCATGAAACGGGCCAGAATCGGCCAAATCTGCGAGTGTTTATGACCGACACGTAAGCGCACCTTGGGGTTAAACAACAATGGAAATCACTTCGGGGCCCCAAAACGGTGAGTAATAGTCCACGAAACGGGTCAGAATCGGCCAAAACTACGAGTGTTGGTGACCGACACGTAAACGCACTACAAGGTTCGTTAATCGTGGAAATCACACCGGGACCCCAAAACGGTGAGTAATAGTCCATGAAAGAGCCCAGAATCAGACAAACATAGGATTATTGATGAACGACACGTAAACACACCCCCGGGTTCGACAATCATGGAAATCGCTCAGGGACCCCAAATCAGTGAGTAATAGTCCAAGAAACGGGCCAGAATCGGCCAAATCTAGAAGCATTGATGACTGACACGTAAGCGCAGCACAGGGTTCGTTAATCGTGGTAATCACTCTGGGACCCCAAAACAGTGAGTAATGGTCCAAGAAACGGGCCAGAATCAGCGAAAACTACAAGTGTTGATGACCGACACGTAAACACAGCCCAGGGTTCGTTAATCGTGGAAATCACTCTAGGACCCCAAAACAGTGAGTAATAGTCCATGAAACGGGCCAGAACCGGCCAAAACTTCGAGTGTTGGCGACCAACACGTAAGCACATATTGGGGTTCGACAACCATGGAAATTGCTTTGTGACCCCAAAACGGTGAGTAATAGTCCATGAAAGAGCCCAGAATAGGACAAACCTAGGATTATTGATGAACGACATATAAAGGCACCCCGGGGTTCGACAATCATGGAAATCACTCAGGGACCCCAAATCAGTTAGTAATAGTCCAAGAAACAGGAGAGAATCGGCCAAAACTACAAGTGTTGATGACCGACACGTAAACGCAGCCCAGGGTTCGTTAATCGTGAAAATCACTATGGGAGCCCAAAACAGTGAGTAGTAGTCCATGAAACGGGCCAGAATCGGCCAAATCTGCGAGTGTTTATGACCGACACGTAAGCGCACCTTGGGGTTAAACAACAATGGAAATCACTTCGGGGCCCCAAAACGGTGAGTAATAGTCCACGAAACGGGTCAGAATCGGCCAAAACTACGAGTGTTGGTGACCGACACGTAAACGCACTACAAGGTTCGTTAATCGTGGAAATCACACCGGGACCCCAAAACGGTGAGTAATTGTCCATGAAAGAGCCCAGAATCAGACAAACATAGGATTATTGATGAACGACACATAAACACACCCCCGGGTTCGGCAATCATGGAAATCGCTCAGGGACCCCAAATCAGTGAGTAATAGTCCAAGAAACGGGCCAGAATCGGCCAAAACTACGAGTGCTGATGACCGACACGTAAGCGCACCTTGCGGTTCAACAACTATAGAAATTGCTTCGGGACCCCAAAACGGTGAGTAATAGTCCATGAAACGGGTCATTATCGGCCAAAACTGCGAGTGTTGGTGACCGACACGTAAACGCACCCTAGGGTTCGTTAAACGTGGAAATCACACCGGGATTGCAAAACGGTGAGTAATAGTCCATGAAAGAGCCCGGAATCGGACAAACCTCGGATTATTGATGAATGACACATAAACGCGCCCCGGGGTTCGACAATCATGGAGATCACTCACATACCCCAAATCAGTGAGTAATAGTCGAAGAAACGGGCCCGAATCGGCCAAAACTACAAGTGTTGATAACCACCACGTAAACGCAGCCCAGGGTTTGTTAATCGTGGAAATCACTCTGGGACCCCAAAACAGTGAGTAATAGTCCATGAAACGGGCCAGAATCGGCTAAATCAACGAGTGTTGATGACCGACACGTAAGCGCACCTTGGGGTTCAACAACTATGGAAATCGCTTCGGGACCCCAAAACGGTAAGTAATAGTCCACGAAACGGGTCAGAACCGGCCAAAACTTCGAGTGTTGGTGACCAACACGTAAGCACATATTGGGGTTCACAACCATGGAAATTGCTTTGTGACCCCAAAACGATGAGTAATACTCCATGAAAGAGCCCAGAATAGGACAAACCTAGGAATATTGATGAATGGCATATAAAGGCACCCCGGGGTTCGACAATCATGGAAATCACTCAGGGACCCCAAATCAGTTAGTAATAGTCCAAGAAACAGGCAAGAATCGGCCAATAATACAGGTGTTGATGACCGACACGTAAACGCAGCCCAGGGTTCGTTAATCGTGAAAATCACTATGGGAGCCCAAAACAGTGAGTAGTAGTCCATGAAACGGGCCAGAATCGGCCAAATCTGCGAGTGTTTATGACCGACACGTAAGCGCACCTTGGGGTTAAACAACAATGGAAATCACTTCGGGGCCCCAAAACGGTGAGTAATAGTCCACGAAACGGGTCAGAATCGGCCAAAACTACGAGTGTTGGTGACCGACACGTAAACGCACTACAAGGTTCGTTAATCGTGGAAATCACACCGGGACCCCAAAACGGTGAGTAATAGTCCATGAAAGAGCCTAGAATCTGACAAACATAGGATTATTGATGAACGACAGATAAAGGCACCCCGGGGTTCGTCAATCATGGAAATCTCTCAGGGACCCCAAATCTGTGGGTAATAGTCCAAGAAACGGGTCAGAATCGGCCAACACTACGAGTGTTGATGACCGACCCGTAACCGCACCTCATGGTTCGTTAATCTTGGCAATCACCACGGGATCCCAAAACAGTGAGTAATAGGCCATGAAACGGGCCAGAGTCGGCCAGAACTACAAGTGTTGATGTACGACACGTAAACGCAGCCTAGGGTTCGTTAATCGTGGAAATCACTCTGGGACCCGAAAACAGTGAGTTATAGTCCATGAAACGGGTCATTATCGGCCAAAACTGCGAGTGTTGGTGACCGACACGTAAACGCAGCCTAGGGTTCGTTAATCGTGGAAATCACTCTGGGACCCGAAAACAGTGAGTTATAGTCCATGAAACGGGTCATTATCGGCCAAAACTGCGAGTGTTGGTGACCGACACGTAAACGCAGCCTAGGGTTCGTTAATCGTGGAAATCACTCTGGGACCCGAAAACAGTGAGTTATAGTCCATGAAACGGGTCATTATCGGCCAAAACTGCGAGTGTTGGTGACCGACACGTAAACGCAGCCTAGGGTTCGTTAATCGTGGAAATCACTCTGGGACCCGAAAACAGTGAGTTATAGTCCATGAAACGGGTCATTATCGGCCAAAACTGCGAGTGTTGGTGACCGACACGTAAACGCAGCCTAGGGTTCGTTAATCGTGGAAATCACTCTGGGACCCGAAAACAGTGAGTTATAGTCCATGAAACGGGTCATTATCGGCCAAAACTGCGAGTGTTGGTGACCGACACGTAAACGCAGCCTAGGGTTCGTTAATCGTGGAAATCACTCTGGGACCCGAAAACAGTGAGTTATAGTCCATGAAACGGGTCATTATCGGCCAAAACTGCGAGTGTTGGTGACCGACACGTAAACGCAGCCTAGGGTTCGTTAATCGTGGAAATCACTCTGGGACCCGAAAACAGTGAGTTATAGTCCATGAAACGGGTCATTATCGGCCAAAACTGCGAGTGTTGGTGACCGACACGTAAACGCAGCCTAGGGTTCGTTAATCGTGGAAATCACTCTGGGACCCGAAAACAGTGAGTTATAGTCCATGAAACGGGTCATTATCGGCCAAAACTGCGAGTGTTGGTGACCGACACGTAAACGCAGCCTAGGGTTCGTTAATCGTGGAAATCACTCTGGGACCCGAAAACAGTGAGTTATAGTCCATGAAACGGGTCATTATCGGCCAAAACTGCGAGTGTTGGTGACCGACACGTAAACGCAGCCTAGGGTTCGTTAATCGTGGAAATCACTCTGGGACCCGAAAACAGTGAGTTATAGTCCATGAAACGGGTCATTATCGGCCAAAACTGCGAGTGTTGGTGACCGACACGTAAACGCAGCCTAGGGTTCGTTAATCGTGGAAATCACTCTGGGACCCGAAAACAGTGAGTTATAGTCCATGAAACGGGTCATTATCGGCCAAAACTGCGAGTGTTGGTGACCGACACGTAAACGCAGCCTAGGGTTCGTTAATCGTGGAAATCACTCTGGGACCCGAAAACAGTGAGTTATAGTCCATGAAACGGGTCATTATCGGCCAAAACTGCGAGTGTTGGTGACCGACACGTAAACGCAGCCTAGGGTTCGTTAATCGTGGAAATCACTCTGGGACCCGAAAACAGTGAGTTATAGTCCATGAAACGGGTCATTATCGGCCAAAACTGCGAGTGTTGGTGACCGACACGTAAACGCAGCCTAGGGTTCGTTAATCGTGGAAATCACTCTGGGACCCGAAAACAGTGAGTTATAGTCCATGAAACGGGTCATTATCGGCCAAAACTGCGAGTGTTGGTGACCGACACGTAAACGCAGCCTAGGGTTCGTTAATCGTGAAAATCACTATGGGAGCCCAAAACAGTGAGTAGTAGTCCATGAAACGGGCCAGAATCGGCCAAATCTGCGAGTGTTTATGACCGACACGTAAGCGCACCTTGGGGTTAAACAACAATGGAAATCACTTCGGGGCCCCAAAACGGTGAGTAATAGTCCACGAAACGGGTCAGAATCGGCCAAAACTACGAGTGTTGGTGACCGACACGTAAACGCACTACAAGGTTCGTTAATCGTGGAAATCACACCGGGACCCCAAAACGGTGAGTAATAGTCCATGAAAGAGCCTAGAATCTGACAAACATAGGATTATTGATGAACGACACATAAACACACCCCAGGGTTCGACAATCATGGAAATCGCTCAGGGACCCCAAATCAGTGAGTAATAGTCCAAGAAACGGGCCAGAATCGGCCAAAACTACAAGTGTTGATGACCGACACGTAAACACAGCCCAGGGTTCGTTAATCGTGGAAATCACTCTAGGACCCCAAAACAGTGAGTAATAGTCCATGAAACGGGCCAGAATCGGCCAAATCTGCGAGTGTTGATGATCGACACGTAAGCGCACCTTGGGGTTTAACAACTATGGAAAACGCTTCGGGTCCCCAAAACGGTGAGTAATAGTCCACGAAACGGGTCAGTATCGTCCAAAACTGCGAGTGTTGGTGACCGACACGTAAACGCACCCTAGGGTTCGTTAATTGTGGAAATCACACAGGGACCCCAAAACGGTGAGTAATAGTCCATGAAAGAGCCCAGAATCGGACAAACCTAGAATTATTGATGAATGACACATCAACGCGCCCCGGGGTTTGACAATCATGGAAATCAATCAGGGACCCCAAATCAGTGGGTAATAGTCCAAGGAACGGCCCAAAATCAGCCAAAACTACAAGTGTTGATGTACGACACGTAAACGCAGCCCTGGGTTCGTTAATCGTGGAAATCACTCTGGGACCCCAAAACACTGAGTAATAGTCCATGAAACAGGCCAGAATCGGCCAAATCTACGAGTGTGACCGGCACGTAAGCGCACCTTGGGGTTCAACAACTATGGAAATCGCTCCGGGACCCCAAAATGGTGAGTAATAGTCGACGAAACGGGTCAAAACCGGCCAAAACTTCGAGTGTTGGTGACCAACACGTAAGCACATATTGGGGTTCGACAACCATGGAAATTGCTTTGTGACCCCAAAACGGGTAGTAATAGTCCATGAAAGAGCCCAGAATAGGACAAACCTAGGATTATTGATGAACGACATATAAAGGCACCCCGGGGTTCGACAATCATGGAAATCACTCAGGGACCCCAAATCAGTTAGTAATAGTCCAAGAAACAGGATAGAATCGGCCAAAACTACAAGTGTTGATGACCGACACGTAAACGCAGCCCAGGGTTCGTTAATCGTGAAAATCACTATGGGAGCCCAAAACAGTGAGTAGTAGTCCATGAAACGGGCCAGAATCGGCCAGATCTGCGAGTGTTTATGACCGACACGTAAGCGCACCTTGGGGTTAAACAACTATGGAAATCACTTCGGGGCCCCAAAACGGTGAGTAATAGTCCACGAAACGGGTCAGAATCGGCCAAAACTACGAGTGTTGGTGACCGACACGTAAACGCACTACAAGGTTCGTTAATCGTGGAAATCACACCGGGACCCCAAAACGGTGAGTAATAGTCCATGAAAGAGCCCAGAATCAGACAAACATAGGATTATTGATGAACGACACATAAACACACCCCCGGGTTCGACAATCATGGAAATCGCCCAAATCAGTGAGTAATAGTCCAAGAAACGGGCCAGAATCGGCCAAAACTACAAGTGTTGATGACCGACACGTAAACGCAGCCCAGGGTTCGTTAATCGTGGAAATCATTCTGGAACCTCAAATTAGTGAGTAATAGTACATGAAATGGGCCAGAATCGGCCAAATCTACAAGCGTTGATGACTGACACGTAAGCGCAGCACAGGGTTCGTTAATCGTGGTAATCACTCTGGGACCCCAAAACAGTGAGTAATGGTCCAAGAAACGGGCCAGAATCAGCGAAAACTACAAGTGTTGATGACCGACACGTAAACACAGCCCAGGGTTCGTTAATCGTGGAAATCACTCTAGGACCCCAAAACAGTGAGTAATAGTCCATGAAACGGGCCAGAATCAGCCATATCTGCGAGTGTTGATGATCGACACGTAAGCGCACCTTGGGGTTTAACAACTATGGAAAACGCTTCGGGTCCCCAAAACGGTGAGTAATAGTCCACGAAACGGGTCAGTATCGGCCAAAACTGCGAGTGTTGGTGACCGACACGTAAACGCACCCCAGGGTTCGTTAATTGTGGAAATCACACAGGGACCCCAAAACGGTGAGTAATAGTCCATGAAAGAGCCCAGAATCGGACAAACCTAGAATTATTGATGAATGACACATCAACGCGCCCCGGGGTTCGATAATCATGGAAATCAATCAGTGACCCCAAATCAGTGGGTAATAGTCCAAGAAACGGCCCAGAATCAGCCAAAACTACAAGTGTTGATGTACGACACGTAAACGCAGCCCTGGGTTCGTTAATCGTGGAAATCACTCTGGGACCCCAAAACGGTGAGTAATAGTCCATGAAACAGGCTAGAATCGGCCAAATCTACGAGTGTGACCGGCACGTAAGCGCACCTTGGGGTTCAACGACTATGGAGATCGCTTCGGGGCCCCAAAACGGTGAGTAATAGTCGACGAAACGGGTCAGAACCGGCCAAAACTTCGAGTGTTGGTGACCAACACGTAAGCACATATTGGGGTTCGACAACCATGGAAATTGCTTTGTGACCCCAAAACGGTGAGTAATAGTCCATGAAAGAGCCCAGAATAGGACAAACCTAGGATTATTGATGAACGACATATAAAGCCACCCCGGGGTTCGACAATCATGGAAATCACTCAGGGACCCCAAATCAGTTAGTAATAGTCCAAGAAACAGGAGAGAATCATCCAAAACTACAAGTGTTGATGACCGACACGTAAACGCAGCCCAGGGTTCATTAATCGTGAAAATCACTATGGGAGCCCAAAACAGTGAGTAGTAGTCCATGAAACGGGCCAGAATCGGCCAAATCTGCGAGTGTTTATGACCGACACGTAAGCGCACCTTGGGGTTAAACAACTATGGAAATCACTTCGGGGCCCCAAAACGGTGAGTAATAGTCCACGAAACGGGTCAGAATCGGCCAAAACTACGAGTGTTGGTGACCGACACGTAAACGCACTACAAGGTTCGTTAATTGTGGAAATCACACCGGGACCCCAAAACGGTGAGTAATAGTCCATGAAAGAGCCCAGAATCAGACAAACATAGGATTATTGATGAACGACACATAAACACACCCCCGGGTTCGACAATCATGGAAATCGCTCAGGGACCCCAAATCAGTGAGTAATAGTCCAAGAAACGGGCCAGAATCGGCCAAAACTACAAGTTTTGATGAACGACACGTAAACGCAGCCCAGGGTTCGTTAATCGTGGAAATCATTCTGGAACCCCAAAACAGTGAGTAATAGTACATGAAATGGGCCAGAATCGGCCAAATCTGCGAGTGTTGATGACCGACACGTAAGCGCACCTTGGGGTTCAACAACTATAGAAATCGCTTCGGGACCCCAAAACGGTGAGTAATAGTCCATGAAATGGGTCATTATCGGCCAAAACTGCGAGTGTTGGTGACCGACACGTAAACGCACCCTAGGGTTCGTTAATCATGGAAATCACACCAGGACCCCAAAACGGTGAGTAATAGTCCATGAAAGAGCCCGGAATCGGACAAACCTCGAATTATTGATGAATGACACATAAACGCGCCCCGGGGTTCGACAATCATGGAAATCACTCACGGACCCCAAATCAGTGAGTAATAGTGCAAGAAATGGTCCAGAATCAGCCAAAACTACAAGTGTTGATGACCGACACGTAAACGCAGCCCAGGGTTCGTTAATCGTGGAAATCACTCTGGGACCCCAAAACAGTGAGTAATAGTCCATGAAACGGGCCAGAATCGGCTAAATCAACGAGTGTTGATGACCGACACGTAAGCGCACCTTGGGGTTCAACAACTATGGAAATCGCTTCGGGACCCCAAAACGGTAAGTAATAGTCCACGAAACGGGTCAGAACCGGCCAAAACTTCGAGTGTTGGTGACCAACACGTAAGCACATATTGGGGTTCACAACCATGGAAATTGCTTTGTGACCCCAAAACGGTGAGTAATAGTCCATGAAAGAGCCCAGCATCAGACAAACATAGGATTATTGATGAACGACACATAAACGCAGCCCAGGGTTCGTTAATCGTGGAAATCGCAAAGGGACCCCAAAACAGTGAGTAATAGTCCACGAAACGTCTCAGAATCAGCTATAACTATGCGGCGACCTCACAGATACGTACACTTCTCTCTCTTATCGACCTCTAGATCTATAGTAAAAACCGCTATGGGACCCCAAAACAGTGAGTAATAGTCCACGAAACGTCTCAGAATCAGCTATAACTATGCGGCGACCTCACAGATACGTACACTTCTCTCTCTTATCGACCTCTAGATCTATAGTAAAAACCGCTATGGGACCCCAAAACAGTGAGTAATAGTCCACGAAACGTCTCAGAATCAGCTATAACTATGCGGCGACCTCACAGATACGTACACTTCTCTCTCTTATCGACCTCTAGATCTATAGTAAAAACCGCTATGGGACCCCAAAACAGTGAGTAATAGTCCACGAAACGTCTCAGAATCAGCTATAACTATGCGGCGACCTCACAGATACGTACACTTCTCTCTCTTATCGACCTCTAGATCTATAGTAAAAACCGCTATGGGACCCCAAAACAGTGAGTAATAGTCCACGAAACGTCTCAGAATCAGCTATAACTATGCGGCGACCTCACAGATACGTACACTTCTCTCTCTTATCGACCTCTAGATCTATAGTAAAAACCGCTATGGGACCCCAAAACAGTGAGTAATAGTCCACGAAACGTCTCAGAATCAGCTATAACTATGCGGCGACCTCACAGATACGTACACTTCTCTCTCTTATCGACCTCTAGATCTATAGTAAAAACCGCTATGGGACCCCAAAACAGTGAGTAATAGTCCACGAAACGTCTCAGAATCAGCTATAACTATGCGGCGACCTCACAGATACGTACACTTCTCTCTCTTATCGACCTCTAGATCTATAGTAAAAACCGCTATGGGACCCCAAAACAGTGAGTAATAGTCCACGAAACGTCTCAGAATCAGCTATAACTATGCGGCGACCTCACAGATACGTACACTTCTCTCTCTTATCGACCTCTAGATCTATAGTAAAAACCGCTATGGGACCCCAAAACAGTGAGTAATAGTCCACGAAACGTCTCAGAATCAGCTATAACTATGCGGCGACCTCACAGATACGTACACTTCTCTCTCTTATCGACCTCTAGATCTATAGTAAAAACCGCTATGGGACCCCAAAACAGTGAGTAATAGTCCACGAAACGTCTCAGAATCAGCTATAACTATGCGGCGACCTCACAGATACGTACACTTCTCTCTCTTATCGACCTCTAGATCTATAGTAAAAACCGCTATGGGACCCCAAAACAGTGAGTAATAGTCCACGAAACGTCTCAGAATCAGCTATAACTATGCGGCGACCTCACAGATACGTACACTTCTCTCTCTTATCGACCTCTAGATCTATAGTAAAAACCGCTATGGGACCCCAAAACAGTGAGTAATAGTCCACGAAACGTCTCAGAATCAGCTATAACTATGCGGCGACCTCACAGATACGTACACTTCTCTCTCTTATCGACCTCTAGATCTATAGTAAAAACCGCTATGGGACCCCAAAACAGTGAGTAATAGTCCACGAAACGTCTCAGAATCAGCTATAACTATGCGGCGACCTCACAGATACGTACACTTCTCTCTCTTATCGACCTCTAGATCTATAGTAAAAACCGCTATGGGACCCCAAAACAGTGAGTAATAGTCCACGAAACGTCTCAGAATCAGCTATAACTATGCGGCGACCTCACAGATACGTACACTTCTCTCTCTTATCGACCTCTAGATCTATAGTAAAAACCGCTATGGGACCCCAAAACAGTGAGTAATAGTCCACGAAACGTCTCAGAATCAGCTATAACTATGCGGCGACCTCACAGATACGTACACTTCTCTCTCTTATCGACCTCTAGATCTATAGTAAAAACCGCTATGGGACCCCAAAACAGTGAGTAATAGTCCACGAAACGTCTCAGAATCAGCTATAACTATGCGGCGACCTCACAGATACGTACACTTCTCTCTCTTATCGACCTCTAGATCTATAGTAAAAACCGCTATGGGACCCCAAAACAGTGAGTAATAGTCCACGAAACGTCTCAGAATCAGCTATAACTATGCGGCGACCTCACAGATACGTACACTTCTCTCTCTTATCGACCTCTAGATCTATAGTAAAAACCGCTATGGGACCCCAAAACAGTGAGTAATAGTCCACGAAACGTCTCAGAATCAGCTATAACTATGCGGCGACCTCACAGATACGTACACTTCTCTCTCTTATCGACCTCTAGATCTATAGTAAAAACCGCTATGGGACCCCAAAACAGTGAGTAATAGTCCAAGAAACGGGCCAGAATCGGCCAAAACTACAAGTGTTGATGACCGACACGTAAACGCAGCCCAGGGTTCGTTAATCGTGGAAATCACTCTAGGACCCCAAAACAGTGAGTAATAGTCCATGAAACGGGCCAGAATCGGCCAAATCTGCGAGTGTTGATGATCGACACGTAAGCGCACCTTGGGGTTTAACAACTATGGAAAACGCTTCGGGTCCCCAAAACGGTGAGTAATAGTCCACGAAACGGGTCAGTATCGGCCAAAACTGCGAGTGTTGGTGACCGACATGTAAACGCACCCCAGGGTTCGTTAATTGTGGAAATCACACCGGGACCCCAAAACGGTGAGTAATAGTCCATGAAAGAGCCCAGAATCGGACAAACCTAGGATTATTGATGAATGACACATCAACGCACCCCGGTGTTCGACAATCATGGAAATCACTCAGGGACCCCAAATCAGTGGGTAATAGTCCAAGAAACGGCCCAGAATCAGCCAAAACTACAAGTGTTGATGTACGACACGTAAACGCAGCCCTGGGTTCGTTAATCGTGGAAATCACTCTGGGACCCCAAAACAGTGAGTAATAGTCCATGAAACAGGCCAGAATCGGCCAAATCTACGAGTGTGACCAGCACGTAAGCGCACATTGGGGTTCAACAACTATGGAGATCGCTTCGGGGCCCCAAAACGGTGAGTAATAGTCCACGAAACAGGTCAGAATCGGCCAAAACTACGAGTGTTGGTGACCGACACGTAAACGCACTACAAGGTTCGTTAATCGTGGAAATCACACCGGGACCCCAAAACGGTGAGTAATAGTCCATGAAAGAGCCCAGAATCAGACAAACATAGAATTATTGATGAACGACACATAAACGCACCCCCGGGTTCGACAATCATGGAAATCGCTCAGGGACCCCAAAACAGTGAGTAATAGTCCAAGAAACGGGCCAGAATCGGCAAAAACTACAAGTGTTGATGACCGACACGTAAACGCAGCCCAGGGTTCGTTAATCGTGGAAATCACTCTGGGACCCCAAAACAATGAGTAATAGTCCATGAAACGGGCCAGAATCGGCGAAATCTACGAGTGTTGATGACCGACACGTAAGCGCACCTTGGGGTTCAACAACTATGGAAATCGCTTCGGGACCCCAAAACGGTAAGTAATAGTCCACGAAACGGGTCAGAACCGGCCAAAACTTCGAGTGTTGGTGACCAACACGTAAGCACATATTGGGGTTCACAACCATGGAAATTGCTTTGTGACCCCAAAGCGGTTAGTAATAGTCCATGAAAGAGCCCAGAATAGGACAAACCTAGGATTATTGATGAATGACATATAAAGGCACCCCGGGGTTCGACAATCATGGAAATCAGTCAGGGACCCCAAATCAGTTAGTAATAGTCCAAGAAACAGGCAAGAATCGGCCAAAAATACAAGTGTTGATGACCCACACGTAAACGCAGCCCGGGGTTAGTTAATCGTGAAAATCACTATGGGACCCCAAAACAGTGAGTAATAGTCCATGAAACGGGCCAGAGTCGGCCAAATCTGTGAGTGTTTATGACCGATACGTAAGCGCACCTTGGGGTTCAACAACTATGGAAATCGCTTCGGGGCCCCAAAACGGTGAGTAATAGTCCACGAAACGTCTGAGAATCAGCCAAAACTATGAGTGTTGGTGACCGACATGTAAACGCACCCCAGGGTTCGTTAATTGTGGAAATCACACCGGGACCCCAAAACGGTGAGTAATAGTCCATGAAAGAGCCCAGAATCGGACAAACCTAGAATTATTGATGAATGACACATCAACGCGCCCCGGTGTTCGACAATCATGGAAATCACTCAGGGACCCCAAATCAGTGGGTAATAGTCCAAGAAACGGCCCAGAATCAGCCAAAACTACAAGTGTTGATGTACGACACGTAAACGCAGCCCGGGGTTAGTTAATCGTGAAAATCACTATGGGACCCCAAAACAGTGAGTAATAGTCCATGAAACGGGCCAGAGTCGGCCAAATCTGTGAGTGTTTATGACCGATACGTAAGCGCACCTTGGCGTTCAACAACTATGGAAATCGCTTCGGGGCCCCAAAACGGTGAGTAATAGTCCACGAAACGTCTCAGAATCAGCCAAAACTATGAGTGTTGGTGACCGACACGTAAACGCAACACAGGGTTCGTTAATCGTGGAAATCACACCGGGACCCCAAAACGGTGAGTAATAGTCCATGAAAGAGCCCAGAATCGGACAAACCTAGGATTATTGATGAACGACACATAAACGTGCCCCGGGGTTCGACAATCATGGAAATCGCTCAGGGACCCCAAAACAGTGAGTAATAGTCCATGAAACGGGCCAGAATCGGCCAAATCTACGAGTGTTGATGACCGACACGTAAGCGCACCTTGGGGTTCAACAACTATGGAAATCGCTTCGGGGCCCCAAAACGGTGAGTAATAGTCCATAAACGGCCCAGAATCGAACAAACCTAGGATTATTGATGAACGACACATAAACGTGCCCCGGGGTTCGACAATCATGGAAATCGCTCAGGGACCCCAAAACAGTGAGTAATAGTCCATAAACGGCCCAGAATCGAACAAACCTAGGATTATTGATGAACGACACATAAACGTGCCCCGGGGTTCGACAATCATGGAAATCGCTCAGGGACCCCAAAACAGTGAGTAATAGTCCATGAAACGGGCCAGAATCGGCCAAAACTACAAGTGTTGATGACCGACACGTAAACGCACCCCGGGGTTCGTTAATCGTGAAAATCACTATGGGACCCCAAAACGGTGAGTAATAGTCCACGAAACGTCTCAGAATCAGCCAAAACTATGAGTGTTGGTGACCGACACGTAAACGCAACACAGGGTTCGTTAATCGTGGAAATCACACCGGGACCCCAAAACGGTGAGTAATAGTCCATGAAAGAGCCCAGAATCGGACAAACCTAGGATTATTGATGAACGACACATAAACGTGCCCCGGGGTTCGACAATCATGGAAATCGCTCAGGGACCCCAAAACAGTGAGTAATAGTCCATGAAACGGGCCAGAATCGGCCAAATCTACGAGTGTTGATGACCGACACGTAAGCGCACCTTGGGGTTCAACAACTATGGAAATCGCTTCGGGTCCCCAAAACGGTGAGTAATAGTCCACGAAACGGGTTAGTATCGGCCAAAACTGTGAGTGTTGGTGACCGACACGTAAACGCACCCCGGGGTTCGTTAATCGTGTAAATCACACCGGGACCCCAAAATGGTGAGTAATAGTCCATAAACGGCCCAGAATCGAACAAACCTAGGATTATTGATGAACGACACATAAACGCACTCCAGGGTTCGACAATCATGGAAATCGCTCACGGACCCCAAATCAGTGAGTAATAGTCCAAGAAACGGGCCAGAATCGGCCAAATATACAAGCGTTGATGACTGACACGTAAGCGCAGCACAGGGTTCGTTAATCGTGGTAATTACTATGGGACCCCAAAACAGTGAGAAATGGTCCAAGAAACGGGCCAGAATCAGCCAAAACTACAAGTGTTGATGACCGACACGTAAACGCAGCCCAGGGTTCGTTAATCGTGGAAATCACTCTAGGACCCCAAAACAGTGAGTAATAGTCCATGAAACGGGCCAGAATCGGCCAAATCTGCGAGTGTTGATGATCGACACGTAAGCGCACCTTGGGGTTTAACAACTATGGAAAACGCTTCAGGTCCCCAAAACGGTGAGTAATAGTCCACGAAACGGGTTAGTATCGGCCAAAACTGCGAGTGTTGGTGACCGACATGTAAACGCACCCCAGGGTTCGTTAATTGTGGAAATCACACCGGGACCCCAAAACGGTGAGTAATAGTCCATGAAAGAGCCCAGAATCGGACAAACCTAGAATTATTGATGAATGACACATCAACGCGCCCCGGTGTTCGACAATCATGGAAATCACTCAGGGACCCCAAATCAGTGGGTAATAGTCCAAGAAACGGCCCAGAATCAGCCAAAACTACAAGTGTTGATGTACGACACGTAAACGCAGCCCTGGGTTCGTTAATCGTGGAAATCACTCTGGGACCCCAAAACGGTGAGTAATAGTCCATGCAACGGGCCAGAATCGGCCAAATCTACGAGTGTGACCAGCACGTAAGCGCACCTTGGGGTTCGACAACTATGGAAATCGCTTCGGGGCCCCAAAACGGTGAGTAATAGTCCATGCAACGGGCCAGAATCGGCCAAATCTACGAGTGTGACCAGCACGTAAGCGCACCTTGGGGTTCGACAACTATGGAAATCGCTTCGGGGCCCCAAAACGGTGAGTAATAGTCCATGCAACGGGCCAGAATCGGCCAAATCTACGAGTGTGACCAGCACGTAAGCGCACCTTGGGGTTCGACAACTATGGAAATCGCTTCGGGGCCCCAAAACGGTGAGTAATAGTCCATGCAACGGGCCAGAATCGGCCAAATCTACGAGTGTGACCAGCACGTAAGCGCACCTTGGGGTTCGACAACTATGGAAATCGCTTCGGGGCCCCAAAACGGTGAGTAATAGTCCATGCAACGGGCCAGAATCGGCCAAATCTACGAGTGTGACCAGCACGTAAGCGCACCTTGGGGTTCGACAACTATGGAAATCGCTTCGGGGCCCCAAAACGGTGAGTAATAGTCCATGCAACGGGCCAGAATCGGCCAAATCTACGAGTGTGACCAGCACGTAAGCGCACCTTGGGGTTCGACAACTATGGAAATCGCTTCGGGGCCCCAAAACGGTGAGTAATAGTCCATGCAACGGGCCAGAATCGGCCAAATCTACGAGTGTGACCAGCACGTAAGCGCACCTTGGGGTTCGACAACTATGGAAATCGCTTCGGGGCCCCAAAACGGTGAGTAATAGTCCATGCAACGGGCCAGAATCGGCCAAATCTACGAGTGTGACCAGCACGTAAGCGCACCTTGGGGTTCGACAACTATGGAAATCGCTTCGGGGCCCCAAAACGGTGAGTAATAGTCCATGCAACGGGCCAGAATCGGCCAAATCTACGAGTGTGACCAGCACGTAAGCGCACCTTGGGGTTCGACAACTATGGAAATCGCTTCGGGGCCCCAAAACGGTGAGTAATAGTCCATGCAACGGGCCAGAATCGGCCAAATCTACGAGTGTGACCAGCACGTAAGCGCACCTTGGGGTTCGACAACTATGGAAATCGCTTCGGGGCCCCAAAACGGTGAGTAATAGTCCATGCAACGGGCCAGAATCGGCCAAATCTACGAGTGTGACCAGCACGTAAGCGCACCTTGGGGTTCGACAACTATGGAAATCGCTTCGGGGCCCCAAAACGGTGAGTAATAGTCCATGCAACGGGCCAGAATCGGCCAAATCTACGAGTGTGACCAGCACGTAAGCGCACCTTGGGGTTCGACAACTATGGAAATCGCTTCGGGGCCCCAAAACGGTGAGTAATAGTCCATGCAACGGGCCAGAATCGGCCAAATCTACGAGTGTGACCAGCACGTAAGCGCACCTTGGGGTTCGACAACTATGGAAATCGCTTCGGGGCCCCAAAACGGTGAGTAATAGTCCATGCAACGGGCCAGAATCGGCCAAATCTACGAGTGTGACCAGCACGTAAGCGCACCTTGGGGTTCGACAACTATGGAAATCGCTTCGGGGCCCCAAAACGGTGAGTAATAGTCCATGAAACGGGCCAGAGTCGGCCAAATCTGTGAGTGTTTATGACCGATACGTAAGCGCACCTTGGGGTTCAACAACTATGGAAATCGCTTCGGGGCCCCAAAACGGTGAGTAATAGTCCACGAAACGTCTCAGAATCAGCCAAAACTATGAGTGTTGGTGACCGACACGTAAACGCAGCACAGGGTTCGTTAATCGTGGAAATCACACCGGGACCCCAAAACGGTGAGTAATAGTCCATGAAAGAGCCCAGAATCGGACAAACCTAGGATTATTGATGAACGACACATAAACGTGCCCCGGGGTTCGACAATCATTGAAATCGCTCAGGGACCCCAAAACAGTGAGTAATAGTCCATGAAACGGGCCAGAATCGGCCTAATCTACGAGTGTTGATGACCGACACGTAAGCGCACCTTGGGGTTCAACAACTATGGAAATCGCTTCGGGTCCCCAAAACGGTGAGTAATAGTCCACGAAACGGGTCAGTATCGGCCAAAACTGTGAGTGTTGGTGACCGACACGTAAACGCACCCCGGGGTTCGTTAATCGTTTAAATCACACCGGGACCCCAAAATGGTGAGTAATAGTCCATAAACGGCCCAGAATCGAACAAACCTAGGATTATTGATGAACGACACATAAACGCACCCCAGGGTTCGACAATCATGGAAATCGCTCACGGACCCCAAATCAGTGAGTAATAGTCCAAGAAACGGGCCAGAATCGGCCAAATCTACAAGCGTTGATGACTGACACGTAAGCGCAGCACAGGGTTCGTTAATCATGGTAATTACTATGGGACCCCAAAACAGTGAGAAATGGTCCAAGAAACGGGCCAGAATCGGCCAAAACTACAAGTGTTGATGACCGACACGTAAACGCAGCCCAGGGTTCGTTAATCGTGGAAATCACTCTGGGACACCAAAACAGTGAGTAATAGTCCATGAAACGGGCCAGAATCGGCGAAATCTACGAGTGTTGATGACCGACACGTAAGCGCACCTTGGGGTTTAACAACTATGGAAAACGCTTCAGGTCCCCAAAATGGTGAGTAATAGTCCACGAAACGGGTCAGTATCGGCCAAAACTGCGAGTGTTGGTGACCGACAGGTAAACGCACCCCAGGGTTCGTTAATTGTGGAAATCACACCGGGACCCCAAAACGGTGAGTAATAGTCCATGAAAGAGCCCAGAATCGGACAAACCTAGAATTATTGATGAATGACACATCAACGCGCCCCGGTGTTCGACAATCACGGAAATCACTCAGGGACCCCAAATCAGTGGGTAATAGTCCAAGAAACGGCCCAGAATCAGCCAAAACTACAAGTGTTGATGTACGACACGTAAACGCAGCCCTGGGTTCGTTAATCGTGGAAATCACTCTGGGACCCCAAAACAGTGAGTAATAGTCCATGAAACAGGCCAGAATCGGCCAAATCTACGAGTGTGACCAGCACGTAAGCGCACCTTGGGGTTCAACAACTATGGAGATCGCTTCGGGGCCCCAAAACGGTGAGTAATAGTCCACGAAACAGGTCAGAATCGGCCAAAACTACGAGTGTTGGTGACCGACACGTAAACGCACTACAAGGTTCGTTAATCGTGGAAATCACACCGGGACCCCAAAACGGTGAGTAATAGTCCATGAAAGAGCCCAGAATCAGATAAACATAGGATTATTGATGAATGACACATAAACGCACCCCCGGGTACGACAATCATGGAAATCGCTCAGGGACCCCAAAACAATGAGTAATAGTCCAAGAAACGGGCCAGAATCGG
>CAJFDF010000282.1:6343-24378 GCA_904067115.1 Aegilops sharonensis
TTAATCAAATGACAACACATATCTATGGTTAGGAAACACAACCATCTTTGATTAATGAGCTAGTCCAGTAGAGGCATACTAGTGACTATCTGTTTGTCTATGTATTCACACATGTATTATGTTTCCGGTTAATACAATTCTAGCATGAATAATAAACATTTATCATGGTATAAGGAAATAAATAATAACTTTATTATTGCCTCTAGGGCATATTTCCTTCAGGTTCTTCGGGAGGCATCATTGTCATTTGGAATAGTGCTGTGTTTACGGGCACATCTTGGTTCGTCGATTCTTTTGCCATTGGTATTTCTTTTGCGGCTACGCAGTCGAATGATGTGTGGAATCTGATCAATGTATATGGCCCTTGCTCTGGTCAGCGCAGACTGGATTTTACTAATTGGCTTTTTGATTTAAACATCCCTGATGAAGAAAACTGGCTAATTCTTGGAGACTTCAATTTTATTCGATCCACGAGTAACAGAAACAAACCCGGGGGTGACGCTGCTGACATGCTTTTGTTTAATGAGCTCATCCGGGCACAGTCGCTCATGGAATTGCGTGTAAAAGGCCGAGCTTTTACCTGGAGCAATATGCAGGATGACCCTCTGCTTGAACAGTTGGATTGGTTCTTTTCGTCCTCTTGTTGGACCACCTCCTATCCAACACAATGGTCCTGCCCCTGGGGAAGCCTGTGTCCGATCACATTCCATGCATGGTCACAATTGAGTCAAGCATCCCCCGGTCCAAACTTTTTAGATTTGAGAATTTCTGGTGCAATCATGATGGGTTCATGGAGGTGGTTGCCAGTTCTTGGGCTAAAACATGCCACGCACCCAATGCCGCGGCCCGAGTATGCAAAAAACTAAAGTGCTTGAGATACGATCTCAAGCGATGGAGCAAGGGTGTATCCAAGCTTAAAACTCTCATTCAGAACAGCAATGAGACTCTAGCCATCATGGACACCCTTGAGGACAAAAGACCTTTATATGGTCCGGAGTCAAACTTTAGGAAGATTTTGAAAACCCACCTACAGACCCTTCTCAAATACCAGAATGAATACTGGCGAAAAAGATGTACCATCAGGTACTTTCGTTTTGCTGACGAAAATACTACGCTATTTCAGTCGTTGGCCACAGAGAGGTTCAGGCACAATGCTATTGCCACACTAAGAGTTGGCAGGATCGAAATTCATGATCATGTTGGCAAGGAGGGGGTACTCTTCAATACATACAAGGATCGTTTGGGTTCTTCTAAACCCACCAGCATGAAATTTGATCTGTCTAGGATCATCCGCAGGATCGAAGGGTTGGACCAACTGAGTACACCCTTCTCAACTGATGAAATCGATGCGGTTGTCAAGGAAATGCCAAATGACAGAGCCCCCGGCCCGGATGGTTTTAATGGCTGTTTTCTTAAGAATTGCTGGCAAATCATCAAATCAGATTTTTATGACCTCTGTGACGCGTTCCATGCTGGTGGTCTTGATATCACTAGCATTAGCGAGGGGTTTATCACCCTGATCCCTAAAATTTCCTCTCCGGAAACGGCTCATGATTTCCGACCCATTACCCTACTGAACTGCTGCCTCAAAATCATTACTAAGATCTTGGCGAACCGGCTACAGAGAGTCATTTTAAAAATCATACACAGTAACCAGTATGGATTTATCAAGGGTCGGACTATCCAAGATTGTCTCGCATGGTCGTATGAATATATCCATCAATGCCACTCGTCTGGGCGGGAGATTATACTGCTCAAGCTTGATTTCGCCAAGGCCTTTGATACGATTGAACATGCCCCCATGTTGGAAATTATGAGACACATGGGTTTTGATGACAGGTGGCTAGGTTGGATGGAAACGATCTTTGGCTCGGGAGTTTCGTCGGTCCTTTTAAATGGTGTTCCTGGTCGGAAATTCAAATGCAAATGTGGCGTGCGTCAGGGTGATCCTCTTTCGCCATTGATCTTTGTCCTCGCGGCCGATTTGCTCCAAGCTGCGATCAATGACGCTTACGCTCAAGGTCTGCTGAAGCTCCCCATCCCTCGTGAGAATGCAGGTGATTTCCCAGTGGTGCAATACGCTGACGACACAATCCTGCTTATGCAAGCGTGTCCTACACAGGCCGCCCGTATGAAACTTATTTTGGAGGATTATGCGGCCTCGGTAGGACTCAAGATTAACTTTCATAAATCCACCCTCATACCCATTAATGTCGACCAACCGCATGCCGGCGGGTTGGCAGGGGTGTTCGGCTGCTCCGTTGGCACCCTGCCGTTCACTTGTCTTGGTCTCCCCATGGGGACGACGAGGCCAACCGTTCTCGATCTCATGCCGTTGGTGCATTCTGTTGAGAGGAAAACCTCCACTGCCGTAGCACTCATGTCGTCGGGGGCCAAGCTGACGCTGGTGAATTCGGTGATCACCTCAATGCTAATTTATGCAATGTGCACAATCAAACTGCACCCTAAAGTGGTTGAGCATCTTGACAAACTACGTCGATACTGCCTCTGGGCCAAAAACTCTGATGATGGGGTCAAAGCCAATTCCCTTGCGGCCTGGGAGCTTGTCTGTCGACCGAAACGGTGTGGCGGTCTTGGGGTTATCGATATCAAAATGCAAAATGCCGCGCTCCTCCTAAAGTACTTGTTCAAATTCTACAACCGTGAGGATGTGCCCTGCGTTCAGCTAGTATGGGAGGCCTACTACCTGAACAAGGTATTGCACGCCACTGAGCCTGTGGGTTCGTTCTGGTGGAAGGATGTGATGCAGCTCAATGGAACCTTCCGAGGGGTCACCAGAGTCATCCCCGGAGATGGTTGCAGCTCTCTGTTTTGGAAAGACGTCTGGTTTACTGATACTGGCTCTACACTGATGGACACGCATCCGCGAGCCTTCTCTTTTGCTTTGAATGAGGATGACTCCATTGCCAAGGTTCTCAGGACCACTGATCCGACCACGATCTTCAATCTACCCCTTTCAGTCCAGGCTAGGGAGGAGGTCAGAGAAATCCAGCAAGGGTCTTTGCATGTCAGCCTAGAACCTGATTCGTCTGACGTTTGGGTCTGTGACCTAGGACGATATTCATCAAAGAAATACTACAACTACTGTTTCGGGCATGTGAAAGCGGATGAGGCCTTTGGATGGCTATGGAAATCCAAATGCCCGATCAAGTTTAAGATGTTTGGATGGCTGCTTTTGGTCGATCGTTTGAATACCAGGAACATGCTGAAGAGACGACACTTTGCTGTGGCAGGGGGCAACTACGCTTGCATGCTCTGCCAAAACCCACCCGAGGAGACTGTAGAACATCTCTTCTTTGAGTGCCCTTTTGCCCAACAATGTTGGAGTAAGGTTGGCCTGACCTGGCCAGGAGGAACCAATCGGTTAGCCATCCTACATGGCGGGAGAGAGGACTGGCGTCAGCCGCTCTTTATGGATATTTTCCTACTTGCTGCTTGGAGCCTGTGGATGGAAAGAAACAACCAACATTTCACGGGGATCCCGCACTCGTTCGTCGCGTGGTTGGCTAGGTTCAAACATTTGTTAGGTTTGGTGATTCACAACTGCCCTGAGAAGGTTCATCCTTTTCTTTCTGATTTTATTGTAAATTTGGATCGCTAGTCTTGCTTTTGATCCCCATGTGGCCGGGGGGGGCCTAAACCCCATTGTAACACTCTTGTAATTGTTATGTGGTGAGTAATACAAAGTCAGTGGGAGCCTCTCCCACTGTCACTGATTCTTCAAAAAAAAACAATAAAAACAATTATATATTTCATGAGGAACATAGAAATATCATTTGGTATTATCTATTTTGGCAATTAGTTGTATACCAGTTGTGAACCCTAAAAATGTTTGATGGACACAAGTTCTTAAACTGCCCATATTTTGTGGTGTATAGGCAACCGATTTCTCATCACGTGACAACCATCTTCTATCCCGATCGATTTATAAGTATCTATGAGGCATGGGTTTCACCTTTTGATTCCGGTGGTTTTTCTATTCATGTATTTTAAACAATTGAATCATTATTTAGTAAAAGTATCCAAATACATCCTTTTCATAGAAGTACTCAAATCATTTCAGAAAGTTTTATTTTACTATGAATGCTTTGTATTGATTCCTAGCATTGCATCAAGAAACAGAAATATCATATGAAAAACACAATTATTTTCCACTAAATCATTTATAGGAGTACACAATTGAATGCCAAATCAGAGCCCCGTTCCTCACGCCATGGCCGGTGCGGCACCTCGACCTGCGGTTCCGCGTCCCGTTCGTCATCGATCTGCGGTTGCGCTCGCGTGCAGATGAGACAACCAACGGTGGGTCACTCTGTTAATCTTTTCTTAAAAATGCTGCACCTTTGCTCCCGTGCTTAGTTGGTTTCACAACAAGTACAACTGAAAACCATTGCATAGCCCCGTTCCTCATGCATGCCATGGCCGGTGCGGCAAGCACCTCGAGCTGTGCCTCCGGCCCCATCCCATTCATCATCGATCGCCGCACATGCACGCGCGCGTGCAGATGGAACAAGGCCATAGCAACGGTCGGTCGCAGCGATTTGCCGATTTCCATCGAGTCAATGTAGCAGGTCACTCTGCTCTTCTTCCTTAAAAATTCTGCACCTTTTTGTCCCGTGCTTTGTTGCTTAGCACATGGAGTGTCGCCCGCCTCGGATTCCTGATTGATTTTCTTTTGCTGGCCTGGCTCGTGCTTCAATTTCAGATCTAGGTCTCTTTAGTAGCACAAAACTTTACTTCGTTGGTATTGCTAACTGGAGAGGATTACCCGCTATGTGCCTACAGATTTGTGCTATAAAAGGGTCCATCCATCAACCCACCAGGAACACACATCCGAACAGCAATACCACCAACCACCTCTCATACATACCACCAACCACCTCTCATACATTCCACCAACCACCATACTTAAACTTGCCTGCTGGGTCGCCGGAGGAGATGGAGGCGGCGATCGGCGTGGCCAACGGGCTCATCGGCAGCGTGCTCAATCTGCTGTCCAATGAGCTCGTGGAGGCGTTTGTCGCCAGCTCCCAGCTCGGCCTCAACTACACGGAGATGAAACGTGATCTCTTGTTCACGCAAGGGCTATTGCAAGAGGCCCAAGCGAGGGGCAAGAATGTGAGTGACAACTTCGGTCTGCGGGAGCTGCTGAAGGAGCTCAGCGCCAAAGCCGATGAGGCCGAGGACGCGCTGGATGAGCTCCACTACTTCATCATCCAGGACCAGCTCGACGGCACCCACTATGCGGTGCCGGACCTGGGTGATGACCTCCGTGGCCATGCTCGCCACGGTCGCCATGCCCTTCGCTACACTGTCGGTAACTGCTTTGCATGCTTTTCTTGTTCGCACATGAAAGGCCATGATGATGGTGTTGCTGCTACTGCTGCCATTACTGATAATCCACCCAATGCAATTCTGAACCCTGGTAGTGATGGTAATGATGGTCCAGTTGCTAAGTGGTCGTTTGATAGAGTTGTCATGTCAAAAAATATCAAGTCATTGATAGAAGAAATGCAATCCCTGTGTGACCGGGTCTCCAAGTTGCTCCAGCTAATTCCACCACATATCAGCACCACAACAGTCACCCAAAAACACCGTATCACGGGGTCGACCATTGTCCAAGATACATTGTATGGGAGGAGAGCTATTTTTGAGAAAACTATAGACGAAAACATATATTAGAGCTTCTGCACCCCGGCCCGCTTATCTGGAACGTCCATATACATGGGGATATGGGCTAGCTGGTTCCGTAAGATTCACAGGCCACAGTTATATAGCGTGTGTTAGCCTAAGGCACTGTAGACCGAGATAAGGACAAGACGGGCTATCGGACACTACAGGAGGCTACCCGTGACTCTGTGTTTCATCTGCGTCCCCCTTGTATCTAGCATGCGGGGCGGCGGGGGAGGGGAATTCAGCTGTGGCAGAGCATGGAGAGAACCCAANTACAGGAGGCTACCCGTGACTCTGTGTTTCATCTGCGTCCCCCTTGTATCTAGCATGCGGGGCGGCGGGGGAGGGGAATTCAGCTGTGGCAGAGCATGGAGAGAACCCAAATCTGAGAGAGAGGCAGGAGTTACTGCGATAAGAGGAAGCACGGAGCCAGCCAAGGGTACGGCAGGAGCTTCACCGCCGGGGAAATCCAGCGCCGGGCCGCAGCCGGCATCGCCGCCCCTATCATCTCGCGCGGCCGGCCATTGTACGGATCAATCACAGGTACATATGTGATTTCAGATATGCGCATAGGCTCTTTGGATGTCCAGATATAGTTCCGCGTTAGGCGCAAATCAGGAGAGTGATTAGTACTGAATCAATAGCTATCAGGTGTTCATATTTAAGCCGTCGTTATGCAGGTAAGATGATATGCAGGCTGATTCTTGTTTCTCGTTCTGTTCTTCTGTCCTTTTGGATTTGCTGAAACTTCAATCTTCTTTTAAGTGACATCATGCGTTTCTGAATCCATATGAGTAATTTGCACGCAGGCGAAACTAAACCTTTATAACGAGCTGAAAGCACATCAGGAGGGCATCATGAGACAGGTTGAAGCTATGAATGCAAATTTTTATAGGAAGATATACAGCACGCTCGGCTTGCCATCGTTACTGCTCGGGCGATGGTTTGCTCCCGATTCTTCCAGTACAAGATGGAGTAGTACACACACCAGAAAAGATTGGATTNACGCAGGCGAAACTAAACCTTTATAACGAGCTGAAAGCACATCAGGAGGGCATCATGAGACAGGTTGAAGCTATGAATGCAAATTTTTATAGGAAGATATACAGCACGCTCGGCTTGCCATCGTTACTGCTCGGGCGATGGTTTGCTCCCGATTCTTCCAGTACAAGATGGAGTAGTACACACACCAGAAAAGATTGGATTGCCGGCGGCGATGTTGTATCTGTGGTCCGGCACAAAATCCACACGAAAAGGGGATTCAGAAACTTATATGGAAACATAATTTGATTTGATCCCACCCCAGAAGAGCAACGCGAACATTAATGGAAGTAGCTGAATCAGTGCGTACCTATCGCCGGCCGCCGGATTGATGTTGCGGCCGAGCGCCAGCGCCATCGAATCGAGAGGAGAGAGTCAGATATGTTCACGGGCGGGCTTGCAGCGGAGGAGGGGGCGGCGGTCGAAGACAAAAGCTACTCTGAGCCAAAGATGGAGCAGTACTCATGTGACCACAACGACCGTAATAACCTGCTGCCACGGTAACTATTCCAACAAAACTGGCTTACTTGTCAGGCATCTCGAGGTACAGTGGGAAGATTCTACCGCTGGGATAACGCGGCCCCGGCGCAGGTGCTCTAAAAATCCGCATCCAACTATAGATCATATCCTCACTACTGGCACAATGCACTGTGAAACCCTTTCCATTCTTCCTATAGTTGGTCCAGGGGGTATTGGAAAGACAACTTTCACCCAACACCTGTATAATGATAAAAGGATAGAAGAGAACTTTGCTGTTAGGGTTTGGGTATGTGTATCAACTGATTTTGACGAGCTTAGACTCAGCCAACTGGTCCTTTGTAGCATAGAAGGAAGCAACTCTCCAAATCAGACAACAAGCTTAGATCAGCTCCAAATATCCATAGCAGAGAGACTCAACTCTAAAAAGTTTTTAATTGTCTTTGATGATATATGGAAGTGCAATAGTGAGGGATGGAAAAAACTGTTAGCTCCATTCATGAAGGGGGAAGCCAAGGGTAACATGGTTCTCGTCACAACTCGATTTCCAACAATATCTGAAATGGTGAAAACCACCGACACAATAGCACTGCAAGGTCTCGAGTTTGATGACTTCTTCACATTCTTTAAATCATTAATATTTGGGGGTAGCAAACCTGAGCAATGCCAAGAGGATTTAGATGATATTGCAATCGGCATTGCAAATAAATTGAAGGGGTCACCTCTAGCAGCCAGAACAGTTGGTCGGTTATTGAGCAAGAACTTTTCTCGGGAACATTGGAATGGAGTTCTTGAAAACAATCAGTGGCAAAAAGAGGAAAATATTGATGACATTATGCCATCATTAATGATTAGCTATGATTACCTTCCTTTTCATCTAAAAAAATGTTTTCCATATTTTTCTTTGTTCCCTGAAGATTATAGGTTTAAAAATTTGGATATTATGTATTTTTGGATTGCATTAGGAATCATACAAAAAGATGAGAATTATATGGAAGAACTAGTAGATAATGGTTTTCTTGTGAAGGAAGTTGATGACTCTGAGGATCAATACTATGTAATGCATGATTTATTACATGAACTGTCTCGAACTATTTCTTCACAAGAGTGCCTCAGCATATGTAGTTCAAGTTTTAGAGTTGGTTCCATCCCAAAAACCATTCGACACTTATCCATCACTCTGGAAAATAGAATAGAAGGGAATTTTAGGGGGGAAATGATTAAATTGAGTCGCATGATAGACATTAGCAGTTTACGGGCTTTGATGATTTTTGGAGAATATGACGAAACATTTGATGGAGCCCTAGAAGATATTTTTAAGGAAATAGAGGGTCTTCGTGTCCTTGTAGTAGTGGAGTCTCCAAAATGTTCGTTACTCAACTTTTCAAAGTTTATCCACCTCCGATACCTAACAATTACTAGATCATGGAGTTTGCCAGAACTGACTTTGCCTAGTACACTATCCAGATTTTATCACTTGAAATTTTTAGACCTTAGCAGCCTGCATAATGTTGATGAATTACCTAAAGGCATTAACCGCCTTATAAATTTGCGCCATTTTTTTGTTGACGATGAACTCCTTTCCAAAGTTCCTGGGGTCGGAAAGATGATATGCTTGCAGGAGCTAAAAAAGTTTTGTGTTAAAAAAGAAAGTGTTGGGTTTGAACTGGGACAGTTGGGGGAGCTAACAGAACTTGGAGGAGAACTCAATATACATAATCTGGAGAAGGTGGCAACCAAGGAAGAGGCTGCAGAAGCCAAGCTTGTGTGTAAAAGAGATTTGGAAGAGCTGGGGTTAGTTTGGGGTACAGATCACCAATATAGCACAGAATCTGTTGTTCTTGACGCCCTTCAGGCACACCCTAATCTTGGAGCACTTATGATTAAAAATCATGGTGGTACAAGTGGTCCTAGTTGGTTGTGTGGTGACATTAGCATCAAAGTGTTGGGGTGTCTCCACCTGGAGGGCGTGTCTTGGAGCACCCTTCCACCATTTGGACAGTTATTGCATCTCACGTCACTCACATTGATCAACATTTCTGTACTTCGTGTGATCAGACCTGGCTCTGGTGGTGTTACAGACAAAAGCTTTATGCATTTAAAGCATATTGTTCTTCGTAATTTACCTGAATTTGTGGAGTGGGTTGGGGCAGGGGGTGAGGGGGCTAATGCCCATCCTTTCTCAAGACTTGAAACCATCTCCTGTGAACAGTGTCCCATTCTCTGTGTGGTTCCCTTCCTGGAGTGCTACGTCCCTTATACCAACCTATGGAGTTTTTTTATTAATAATTGCCCAAGGTTGTCTCTCCCCCCAATGCCTTACAGGTCCACACTGACAATTTGGGTTGTGAGACTTAGTTACGCACATATGACTTATCATCATGAGCGCATGATTATTGATCATTATAATGGTGAGCTGGCCTTTCATAACTTGCATAAAGTTAAGAATATGAGTATCAGCAATGTATCAAACATTTCATTGACAGAGCTCAGCAGGCTGAAATCCCTAACAGGACTATCTGTCGGTAGATGCAATATCACGTGCAATGGACTCCAGGCCCTCACATGGCTCCAATCATTTTATGTAGCAGACTGTGGAAACTTCTTTCAGTGGCCCATCCAAGCAGCTCACACCATCAAGCCTTTGCCTGCTTCCCTCAGGATACTTACGATTAATGGAGAGTCAAGCTTGCAGTCCATGGCTCAGATCTCAAACCTCACTTGTCTCACCCATCTAGAATTGACGGACTGTGAGAATTTAACAGTGGATGGGTTTAATCCTCTCATCACAGTCAACCTCAACAGATTGGAGGTCTTTAACAGAGGAGATTCTCTTGGCCGCTCTATATCAGCAGATATGTTTTCTGAATTGGTGGTAGCGAGGACCAACCTATCATTGCCTGCAGGCTCCTTCCAGTTGAGTTTCCTTAAAGTGGATTGCATCGCACCGGTGCTTGTTGCTCCCATCTGTAGCCTCCTCGCCTCTACCCTCAGGTATTTAGAATTCAGGTATGATCAGAGGGCAGAAAGCTTCACAGAGGAGGAAGATAGAGCTCTTCAGCTCCTCACCTCCCTCTTTTCGATCGAAATTTGGGATTGCCCAAATCTGCCATCCCTTCCTCAAGGGTTACACAGCCTTCATTCTCTCGAGAGACTATGGGCCCTAGATTGCCCTCAAATACGATCTCTGCCCAAGGGGGGCTTCCCCACTTCATTGCGGGTTCTGAACCTAAGGGGTTGTAGTCCTGACCTAAAAGAGCAAGTCAAGAAATTACGAGAAACACACCCAGATGTTGAGGTGCTGGTTTGAGTACCAGAAGGTAACATGCTTCCTGCTATATATCTATTACTTTCTTACGAGTAAAGGAAATCAATTGGACCGGTGTTTTCTCTACTGTTTTACAGTACTAATTAACTTACTTTTTAAATCTTACAGGTGGCTTAAGTTGGCATAACCGCATTATATTGTGTATATAAGTTAGGAAACCTTTCAATCTACTCTTGCCGGGATTAGCATCTGGACAGGATATCAATGCAAGTGATCTTGTCGACCAGCTAATTAGTAAGTGTTCCTACATTTATGATACATTCTCGTGTGTTTCTGTGTTTTACAACATACAACTCCCTGATCTTATACACAATCCTCATATGGCATAATGCAACTATGTTTCCTCGAACTTTTCTGAATATCTCAGTGATTAAAGATGTGAATTGTATGCAATATTGGAACAGGTACGTTATTTTTCATGCTCTTGGTCGTCAGTCCATGGTACCACCCACTGCCAACCGCATATTGGGCAGATTGTGGAGATTGTATTTATGGTTATACTTCACTGACCGGCATCTTTCAGAGTTTCAGTTCCTACTTAGCAGGTTCACCAACTGACCAACTCAAAGTAATGAATTATATCAATGAGTTCCTCTACCTTGCTAATTTTCTAATCTTACATTCATTTCTTCATTACTTGGATTCTGCAGAACCATTACAGCCCCTTCAGTCTTGCTGTTGGAATTCCGAACTTGGTTGTTTGCACTCAAACTAAATAACAATAATGGAAGCATATGTGTCGGTGTCCTGAAGGAGCTGCCTAGTTCTGCATAGACCATCTCAAAAGGTCAGTTGGTCATTTCTTTCACTTCTTTTAGAAAAGGAAAAAAATACAACCCTACTAAAGCACTGATTTGTTCCAGGCATGTTCTTGCTATTCACTGGTCGTGCATTGGCTTCCCAGTGAGTGCACATCCTCTGTTTCACACGGCTAACAAGTTGGGACGACGAGCATCTCATCTTCTGATATGTTTTACTTACTGTATACGGGGCATACAACACACCTTTGCTGTACTTTGTTGGTTTAAAGCATGAATGTTTGCCTAAGCCGTTTTTTCAGGATATATCTCAATGCTAATTAAAATATGTTTGGTGCAGTATTGGAGCAGGCTGATTATTTGGCCATACAGTCCATGTTACCCCCAACCGCCGACTAGACGCACTGTCAAACTTCACAGTTTCAGTTCTTATTTAGCAGGTTCATCTGTTGCCAACAACTCAAAGTAATGACCGAGCAATAACATCGATGAGTTCTATTACATTTTTATTTTTATTTTTCAGTCTTACAGTCGTTACTTGGAATCTTCAGAACAATTAGAACCAACAGTGGATTTGGAACAACGACAGTAACGGAAGTATCTGGAGCTGCATGTGTTGACATAGAGCTGAGTGGTTGTACATAATTGACCATTTCAAATGTAACCCCTCCGTTCCTAAATACAAGTCTTTTTAGAGATTCCAATGCGGACTACATACGGAGCAAAATGAGTGAATCAACACTCTAAAATATGTCTATATACATCCGGATGTAGTCCTTATTGAAATCTACACTCTAAAATTCCTTCTGTTATTTTCTGGGACTTAGATTCGTTACTCTGTTTCTGTAGAACAGGTCGCAGCCGACAGTGAATTCACAAGTCGGTATTCAGAAGCTAAGTTGGTTGCTGCATCCAAACAGCCAAAATAACCTGCAAAGAGTCTCTGTCTTGACGTCTGGACGGAGAGCTGCGCAGTTGTGCATTCATAATCGACCATTTGTAAGGTAATTAATTACATCAAGTATTCAGATTTAAAAGAACGTCATAGTATATGTTGCCTGTGTGGCGTCATCATCGATGACTCAGGTTTTGTGGTACTGATTTGTTTCGTTCGGTTTGCAGGTGCACTCCTCCCTCTTGAATCTTGATGCAGGCAGACACTGAAGAACGTCGCCTGCCACTCTCCCCACCGCGATCTCTTTCCAACCTCCTCGAACCGCCTCCTCGACTCATGCTCTGGATCCTTGCCGGCATCTCCTCTCCGGCCATATTTCAGGCTGCTGCCACGTCCCAATCAGGCGCTCCTCTAAGACCGCCAGGCACCCCGTACGATCGCTGTCGCCATTGGCCAGATACCCCACCCACTCCATCTTCCTCCCCCACCTCCTCCTTTGTCCTTCTTGTTAGTTAGTGTACATGCATGATCCACTTGGTTCTTTAGCATGGCACAGAGTTTGTTGACTGCCTGCAGCAGTCAAATGGCACGTGCAGCCTCGTCTGAGTTTGTTAATTAGATGATGATGCTGATCTGTTGATTGCAGTTCCTACTGTAAGCTTGCTTATAAAGCTGGAATTGGATTATTGTAGTTGAGCTCCAGCAAGCAAGAGACCGAGAAAAAGTTCTTAGCTGCTTCAGACTGTGACATCCTAGCTAACTAGCTACTAGCTTGTTGAGAAAAGTTGGCATTTAAACTTGAATAAATTGTTCATTCCTGGATTCAGTGGGTTGTGCGTGTCTATGATAAGAGCATACATATATAGTTTCTGTGTGGTGAGTGTCCAGATGAATACAAACATGTCTGAGAAAACAAAATGAAATAGTCATTGGTGTATTTTGGAGGCGATATCAGTTCATCTACGGGTACACACATGGTTACTGAAGATCAGAGTTGTTAAACGTGACATATTCTGCACGTATACCCTTGCGTACTAGGAGAGGAGATCTTTGTGAACCGCATGAGGAGTAGTTAGGCAAGATACTTATGTAGTCTTTATCTTCTTTTATATCTTGTATTTCTTCTCCTCCAAGATGTATCTCCACAACAACTTGTACGCATATGAGGGCTTGCAACCCATCTATATAACATGGAACACGTCGGCCAGGAAAGGCAAGACGTTTACCGCATTCGCACAACAGAGCCTTCTTCTTCCACCAGAAACCCTAGCTAGTCCATCTCTATCAAGTGCGCAACCATGTCTTCCTCCTCCGCCTCCTTCCAGCCGACGCTCGGCGGTGGAGCCTTGGAGAAGCTCACCTGCAGAAACTACGTTCTGTGGCGGACACAGATCACGCCGCAGCTGCGGGGCGCCGGCCTCTTCCACTACGTCAATGGCACGGCAACCGAGCCGGCCGAAGTCCTCACCACCAAGGACGCCGCTGGCAAGGAGACCACCGGGAAGAATCCCCTTCATCCGCTATGGGTGAGGGAGGATCAACAGGTCCTCGGATATCTGCTCCAACACCTCTCCAAGGAAGTGCTCGTCACGGTGACCACGATCACCAAGGCGCGCGATCTTTGGGTGGCACTGGCGAACATGTTTTCGTCACAGTTACTCAGCCGCGTCAACAACATCCGCACAACGCTGATCAATGCGCAGAAGGGCAATCAATCGGTGGCCACCTTCTTCGCCGCCATGAGGGGTCTCACCGATGAACTCGCCGCGGTGGGAAAACCCTTCCAGGATGACGAGCTCATCTCCCACACCATCCACGAGCTGGACCAAGATTATCAGCCCCTCGTCTCCGCACTAGATGCCCGTGTCACCCCGGTAACCCTCGATGAACTTTTTGCCATGCTCAGTAACTTTGATCAACGCATGGCGCAGTATCATGGTCCCGGTGGTGGCTTCAAATCGTCGGCCAACTCTGCATCCAGAGGCCGCGGTGGTGGCTCTCGCTCGCGTTCATCTTCCCGTGGCAAGGGGAGGTTTGGCTCCGGCGGCGGTGACTACTCCAACAACTAACACGGCGGCGGACGCTCCGGTAACTCCAAAGAGCGTCGTGGTGGTGGCAGTGGTGGTCCCAACAGATCCCGTCCGGACTTGCCTTGCTGCCAAATTTGTGGCAAGCCTGGCCATACGGCAAAGTACTATTGGTACCGCTACAAAGAAGATGACGGTGACTCCTCACAAGATGAAGAGAAAGTTGTTGTGGCGGCCGATGGCTCCTATGGAATTGACACAAACTGGTACGTTGACAGCGGTGCTACCAACCACATCACCATGAAGGAGAAATATCGTGGCAAAGATCAAATTCATACGGCCAATGGTGAAGGTATGGGTATACGTCACATTGGCCACTCAATTTTTAATACCCCTAGTCGTAAAAATTCATCTCAAAAGAATCTTGCATGTTCCTAGTGCTCATAATAATCTTCTCTCCGTTCATAGAATTGCTATTGACAATCATGTTTTTCTCGAGTTTCATCCTTTTTTCTTTTTGATCAAGGATCAGGCCACGAGGAAAGTTCTCTATCGAGGTAGATGTGTTCGAGGGCTCTACCCGTTGATTCCGGAGTTTAGAAGATTCAATAAACAAGCTTGTGGTGCCATCAAGCTTTCTTCCACACGATGGCATCATCGTTTAGGACATGCCTCTTTTTCTTTGGTTAAAAAATTGCTTAAGAAAAATAAGCTCCCGTTTGTTGGTGAGCGCAATGTTGAAACTATTTGTCATTCTCGCCAGTGCGCTAAAAGTCATCAATTACCATATCCCATATCCACTAGTATCTCCACCAAACCTTTGCAATTGATATTTTTTGATGTGTGGGGACTTGCCCCCTCCTCCGTTGATAGACATACGTATTATGTTAGTTTCATCGATGACTATAGCAAATTTTCATGGATCTATCTTCTCAAAAAGATATCTGATGTGTTTCAAGTTTTTCACAACTTTCGAGTACTCGTTAAAAGAAAGTTTGTCAGTAAGATCATTGCTGTCCGATCCGATTGGGGAGGGGAATACAAGAAACTCAATTCCTTCTTCCAAAACATAGGCATATCTCACCATGTATCATGCCCTCACGCTCACCAACAAAACGGGTCAGCCGAATGCAAGCATAGGCACATTGTCGAGGTTGGCTTGGCCCTCCTCGCAGGAGCCTCCATGCCTCTCAAGTTTTGGGATGAGGCCTTTCTTACAGCCGTTCACATCATCAACATGCTCCCTAGCCGTGTCGTCAACAATGAAACATCTATGGAACGTCTCCTACACACAAAACCTGATTACACCTCTCTCCGTGTTTTTGGATGCGCGTGTTGGCCAAATCTTCGGCCTTACAATAAACCTAAGCTCATGTTCTGTTCAAAACGGTGTGATTTTCTTGGATATAGCGCACAACACAAAGGCGTCAAATGCCTTGACATCTCTACTGGTAGGGTATATATCTTACGTGATGTTGTTTTTGATGAGACAAAATTCCCTTTTGCGGATCTTCATCCTAATGCCGGTGCACTACTCCGCAAGGAAATCTTGCTTTTACCCTCTCATCTCTCCGGCTATGATCAAGGGGGTATTACAAATTGTGATGATCATATGTTGACTAACCCTGCTAATAGTCTCCGTGAGCCTTGTGATGATGCAGGAAATAGTGCAAAAATCACATAAAATAATGAAGAAAATGGAGCAGCAGGCCCTTATTTTATGTGTCCTGGCTCAGGGGACATATCTACTTCGGGATCGGCGCAGCTGTTGCAGCCAGGCAGCAGATCTCCTTCGGGATCCGTGCCTGGCAGTGATCCTGCCGCGCCAGCCACGACCGGAGCAGGCGGGTGCGCGGCCGAGTCCGCATCAGCCACGTGGCAGAGCCTGGCGGGCTGCAGCGGTTCCCCTCGCACGCACGACTCCGCGCTCGACAAGCGGCAGGACGACACTGGCTCGGGCCGTGTCCAGTGAGAGGCCCAACTGCGTGTGTACACACGGCGCGTCGCTACTCGTGAGGCGGACGCGAGGGCAGATTCGCTCAGCTCGGGGCCCAGGGAATCATTGGGCCGTGATGATGCTTCCAGGCCCAGATCTTCTGCGGCGAGATCGGCTCCCACACCACGACCCACGACCACAGAAGATCCAGCCCCGACATCGCCTGGTGACGCTACGGGCTCTGGAGGCCCGCGCGGATCCTCCTCAGGATCGGGTGAGGATCAGCTCGATCCAGACCCAGGATCCTCTGTGTCGGAGCTCTCTACAGAAGCGCCTGCTGCTACTCCTCCACGTCGAACACGACTGCAATAAGGGGTACATTAAACCTGTTGATTATAAACATCTTACAAAATATGGGCTGGTATGTTCTATAGGTGAACCAGGAGAACCCAATACTCTTGAAGAAGTTTTGGGTAGATTGGCAGCGGACAGGGAGGGTAGCGGCATGATGGAGATTGGCAGTGGCGCGGTGGTGCCGGTCGGCAGCGGAAGCGACGGGGTGGGCGGTGGCGAAGACATGATCGGAACTGAGCTATCTCATACCAAATTGGTAGAAACTAGGGTTCTACTGGGTCTAGGCCAGAGGTTGTAGGGGAAGGAGGGAGCTGGTCGTGGACGAACTCGCGGCCGCCGACGGCCGGGCGTCGTCGTGCGCGAGGAGGCAGCGGCTGAGAGGGAGATGGCGCAGGGGAGGAGGCGGCTAGGGTTAGGTCTCCCGGCTCCCAAAGAAGCCGAGCAAATATGATTGCTTCTTTGCTTGATTAGATTGATACATCTTCTTTCCTTTTATAAAGAGGTTTACTTGACTCCCAAGCCCCTAATAACGATAATTGGGCTAAGCCCCTGTATAATGATAAGATAGACTGGGCCACAACTAACTAGGCTAAGCCCCTAATATGCCGGTCATAACAACGCCAGCCCACAAACAGTCTGACACTTATCCTTTACGATGGATGATAGATTTGAAGGGAATTTTAGGGGAGAGATGGTTAAATTGAGGAGCAAGATAGACATTGGCAAATTGCGGGCTTTGATCATTTTTAGAGGTTATGAAGAAACAATAGATGGTTTTTGAAAGATATTTGTAAAGAAGTAGAGGGTCTCCGTGTCCTATTTATAGCAGCGAATCTTGAAGAATATTTGCCACTCAATTTTTCAAAACTTATCCACCTCCGTTACCTAAACATATGGTACCCAGATCCATACCATAGGTCCATTTCTAGTACACTATCCAGATTGTATCACTTGAAATTTTTACACCTTTTTAACTTTAATTCTTGGTAAAGATATTAACGGCCTTGTAAATTTAAGTCATTTTGGTGTTGGCGGTGCACACCATGCCCGAGTTCCTGGGGTCGGAAAGATGAATTGCTTACAAGAGCTCAAAGAATTCTGCGTTAAAAAGAGAGTTGGGGGAACTAACTGAGCTTGGAGGAGAACTCACTATATATGGTCTTGAGAAGGTGGCAACCATGGAAGAGGCTAAAGAAGCCAAACTTGTGTGTAAAAGAGATTTGAAAAAACTTACGTTAGTTTGTGGTACAGATCATCAAAATAGTGGTGTTCTTGATGCTCTTCAGCCCAACCCTAATCTTGAGGCACTTGATATTAGAAACCACGGTGGCACAAGTGGTCCTAGTTGATTGTGCGGTGACATTAGCATCAAAATGTTGGGGTCTCTCCACCTAGAGGATGTGTCTTGGGGCACCCTAGCACCTTTTGGGCAGCTGTTGCATCTCACGTCACTCACATTGATCAGCATTTCTGTAGTTCGTGAGATCAGACCTGGCTTGGGTGGTGTTACGGACAATAGCTTTGT
>CAJFDF010000282.1:24934-48367 GCA_904067115.1 Aegilops sharonensis
GCCCATTCTTTTTCAAGGCTTGAATGCATCCGCTGCAAAGATTGTCCCAAACTCTGTGTTGTGCCCTTCCTGGAGTGCTCCGTCTCTTATGCCAATCTGTCAAATTTTGTTGTTGATGATTGCCCTAAGTTGTCCCTGGCCCCCATGCCCCACACGCCCACACTAACATCTTATCTTGTGAGAGTTGGTTCCACAGAGCTTTCTTATGATGATGAGGGCTTCCTTATTGATGTCTTGGGATAACCTCCATGAAGTAGAAGGATTCAATATCAGAGATGTGTCACACATTTCATTGACAGAGCTCAGCAAGATGAAATCCCTAAAAGGTCTATATTTCAGCAGATGCAACATCACATGGCATGAACTGCAGGACTTCACCTGGCTCCAAGGACTTGTCGTAGAAAACTGTGGCAACTTCTTTCGGTGGCCCATTGAAGCAGCTCACACCATCAAGCCTTTCCCTGCTTCCCTCAGGAATCTGGAGACTGAAGGAGAGTCAAGCATGCAGTCAATGGCTCTGCTCTCAGAGCTCACTTGTCTTACTCAGCTAAGACTGCTGGACTGTGAGAATTTAACAGTGAATGGATTTAATCCTCTCATCACGGTTAACCTCGACTCTTTGTGGGTGTATAACAAAGGAAATTGTCTTAGCCGGTAGCCACTCTATATCAGCGGATCTGTTATCGGAATTGGTGGTAGCAAGGACCAACCTATCATTGCCCGCGGGCTCCTTCCAATTGAAATATCTTGCTGTGGAGTGAGGACATCGTGCTTAGGCGGGTGATTGTTAGAGATAAAATCACAATTAGGCACCTCAGTCCGGCACGGACTCATAGCCCATGCCGAGTCGGCTTGCTTGCTGCTTGATACGTATATGAGTTGGCCAAAAGCATCGACTAGCCAAAACGCGCCAGGAGCAAGGTGTGTACGTGCGCGTTCTTGACGGAAAGCACTTTTCTCAAGAAACTTGAGATCGAAGGAGAGTCAGGCATGCAGTCAATGGCTCTTCTCTCATACCTCACTTGTCTGACCAATCTACAACTGGTGGACTGTGAGAATTTGACAATGGATGGGTTTAATCCTCTCATCAAAGTCAACCTTGAGAGATTGGCAGTCTATAACACAGATAAATGTCTTGGCCGCTCTATATCAACGGATCTGTTCTCAAAATTGGCGGTAGCAAGGACAAATCTATCATTGTGTGCAGGCTCCTTCCGATTGCAAGAACTTACAGTTGATTGCATCTTAGCGGTGCTCGTTCCTCCCATCTGCAGCCAAACTTGTGTGTAAAAGAGATTTGAAAGAGTAGAAGTTAGTTTGGGATACAAAACACCAACATAGCACACAAGAATCTGATGTTCTCAATGCTCTTCAGCCACACCATAATATTGGAGCACTTGAAATTATAAATCATGGTGGTACAACTGGCCCTAGTTGGCTGTGTGGTGACATTAGCATGAAAATGTTGGGGACTCTCCATCTAGAGGATGTGTCCTGGGGCACACTTCCACCTTTTGGGCAGCTCCTGCATCTCACGTCACTCACATTGATTAGTATTTCTACACTTCGTGAGATCAGACCTGGCATTGGTGCTGGCACAGACAAAAGCGTTGTGTGTTTGAAGCGGATCGTTCTTGATAGTTTACCTGAATTTGTTGAGTGGGTTGGGGAAGCTAATGCCCATTCTTTTTCAGGGCTAGAATACGTCAGCTGTGAAGATTGTCCCAGTCTCTGCGCAGTGCCCTTTCTGGAGTGCTCTGTCTCTTATCCCAATCTTCTGCGTTTGTCCATTGAATGTTGCCCAAAGTTGTCTCTACCACCCATGTCTCACACGTCCACGCTGGCATATTGTCGTGTGTTACTTCCTTCTTCATTGCCTCCAACGGGAATCGGGCCAGGCCTCCCATCCGCCTCTACTGGCCAGCGGGCGGGTCTGGGCCCAATTGAAGTCGCCTTCCACCCCAAAAGCAAGGACGCCAACCTAGATGATGTTCTGGACCGGATGTGTTCCTTCCTCAACGCCAAGTCCACCAGTGCTGATGCCGAGCTGCTGCCGCCAATGATTAGATCCACACAACCACCTGCGCCACTGGCTCCAACCCCCTGATACGTCTCCAACGTATCTATATTTTATGATTGTTCCATGTTGTTATATTACCATTCTTGGATGTTTTATAATCATTTTACAGTCATTTTATATCATTTTTTTGTACTAACCTATTGACATAGTGCCAAGTGCCAGTTGCGGTTTTTTACATGTTTTTACATCGTAGAAAATCAATATCAAATAGAGTCCAAACACCGCGAAACTTGTTATGTAATTTTTATGGACCAGAAGACCACCAATGGGTCAGAGCAGCACCTGGGGGTGCCCCAGGTGGGGCACAACCCACCAGGGCGCGCCTAGGGGCCCAGGCGCGCCCAGGTGGGTTGTGCCCACCTCGGTGGCCTCCCGCACCCCCTCTTTACCATATAAATTCACAAATATTCTCAAACCCTTCGGAGTTAACCTAGATCAGAAGTTCCGTCGCCGCAAGGCTCTGTAGCCACCGAAAACCAATCTAGACCCGTTCCGGCACCCTGCCGGATGGGGGAATCATCTCCGGTGGCCATCTTCATCATCCCGACGGCCACCACGATGAGGAGGGAGTAGTCCACCCTCGGGGATGAGGGTTTGTACCAGTAGCTATGTGTTTAATATCTCTCTCTATCTCTCGTGTTCTTGAGATGTCATGATCTTTATGTATCACGATCTTTGTTAATATAGTCGGATCATATGGTGTTTTCCCCTCTCTATCTTGTTGTGAATTGAGTTTTCTTAAAAAAATAAAATCATGATTTTTTTCCATATGTAGCAAGCTTCATTCATTTCGCATTTTTTGTCACCCGCCCTCCTCGACCTAGGTATCTAATTTTCTATACTACTCCAGTCGTCCGGTGAAAAATGTACATCTAGAAATTTTAGGACAAATTATGGAGTGGAGTAAAAAATGCATTGGAAAGATGCAAGCCACCATCTCTCTCCTCTTTAATTAATCAACCCCTAATGAGCTAAGTGCATGTAGTAATTAAAAAGACTATGTATAAAATGTTGATCTTGATTACTGATGAGAGAAAATACTTTAAAGTGCATTGGAAAGATAAAAATACATTCTTTTATGGACAAATTTTAAACACAAACGTACACTCTTTACCCGACGGAGAGAGTACCTCGTACTTCAGTTTAGATCTAGATTAATTTAATAATGTGTTACTAGAAAACATCACCATCGCAGGCATGGACAAAAGACAAAAAGGACAAGAAATTAGAAAGAAATGGTGCAACACTCGAGACGTGGCTGAACACGAATCTTTTGTTATTAGAAAATTATCTAGTTAATGGAAGTGGTCAAGTGCAAGTTGTGCCTCAGTGCACTCATCGCAAGCAAATTGTCTGAGCAGTAGCAGGCCAGTATGCACAATCAACAAACAAAAAACACTTAGGTATGCACAGTCAGCTAGATTAATTAATCTCTCTGATTGATGCTTAATTAGAGCATCTCCAGCCGCGCCCGCAGAACGGCCTCCTCAGAGCATTTTTTTGCGCCGGCGCCGAAAAAACGGCCCAGTCGCACCTCCAGGACGCCGGATTTTGCCGGCTCGGCCCGTTTTTACGTCTGCGCTCGCAGGCCGAACCCGGCGTACTGGGGGCGCTCGGGGGCTCCGACGCAAGGAAAAAGCGTTCCTGGGGCCACACTAGCAGACGAAAAGTCAAGCGCCCCCGCCCAGATTCGCCTCCTATCCCCCGCGCTCGGCCGCCAACCTGCGCCACCCTGCCGATCCCGGCTCCGTCCACCGCCCACGCAGCTAGGGAGACCATCTCCCGCCGGGAAAGAGAAGGGGTTTCGCCGAGGCAGCCTCATCGCCGCCGTCCGGGCACCTTTTCTGGCGTTCCGGCGGCGCAGGGCCTGTACACCGGCGGGCTTGCGCCCACCTCGCCCACAAGGTGTTCGGCGAATTGCCCGGCCCGGCGATGGACTCAGAAGTTGAGGAGGCGCTCGCGGCGTTGCTGGATGAGGAAGCCGAAGCCGACGTCCAGGAGCAGGAGCATCTCATGGTGCTCGCCGCCCTCGCCGGGCTGCTGGCGAGCAGTGAAAAGCTGCGCCGAGGTGGCTTGGCGCTTGGGCGGGTGAAAGAAAAGAACCGGCATGGTCTGGAAGGCTACTGCATGCTCTACTCGGACTACTTCGCCGACGCTCCATTGCACGGTGAGAAAACATTTCGGCGCCGTTATCGGATGAGCCGAAAGCTTTAACTCCGGATTGTAAATTCCATCCGGGAGTTCGATAGGTACTTCAAGTGCAAGAAGGATTGCATCGGCACACTTGGATTCACCTCGATCCAGAAGTGCACGACAGCTATGAGGATGCTTGCATACGGAGCTCCCGGTGATTCACTCGACGACTATGGGCGCATGGCTGAGTCCACCATCATTGAGTGTTTCTACAAGTTCTGCAGGGCAGTGTTGGCAGTGTTTGGACCACAGTACTTGCGAACACCCAATGCGGAAGACACGGCTCGGATCCTAGCACAGAATGAAGCTAGACGATTTCCTGGGATGCTTGGAAGCATCGACTGCATGCATTGGAAATGGAAGAACTGTCCATTTGCTTGGCAGGGGTTGTACAAAGGTGCCAAAAGCGGTTGCAGTGTGGTGCTTGAGGCAGTGGCCACACAGGACCTCTGGATTTGGCACTCTTTCTTTGGGATGCCAAGAACTCACAATGACATCAACGTCCTGCAGTGCTACCCAGTCTTTGCCAAGCTTGTTGAAGGTCATTCTCCTCCGGTGAACTTCGAGGTCAATGGACGATAGTACAACAAGGGATACTATCTAGCTGATGGATCTATCCGAGATGGTCGACATTTGTGAAGACCATCTCAAACCCTGTGCCAGGAGGCAAGAACGGCTGGTTTGCGAAGGTTCAGGAGGCTTGCAGAAAGGATGTCGAGCGGGCATTTAGTGTGCTTCGATCTCGATTTGCTGTTGTCCGGTTTCCTGCTCAGACCTGGTGGAAAGATCAAATGTGGGAGATCACGACTTGCTGTGTCATCTTGAATAACATGATCATTGAGAGCGAGCAGGAAGAGCCAGTGTTTGACACTGAACCATATTACAAGCAGGGTCCTCTTGCCCAAATTGATCACCAGCTACCGGCAAACTGGACTACCTCAATATGCGTCAGGAGATCCGAGACCCACAGGTGCATCAAGAACAGCAACACGATCTGGTGGAGCACCTATGGAGGCTCAAGGGCGAGGCCGGGAATGACGTGTGATGAAACTTGAGTTTTTATTTGTTAAACTATATAATTTGTATTAAACTATTTTGTTGAACTATTTGACGGCGTGAACTATTTTGTTGAACTATTTGATTTATGTGATGGAACACGCCGAAACACGCCGAACTAAGCGACGAACCAATTGATTTCTATTTGTATACGAAAATTCACGTCGAAACGCGGCGAACCACGCCAAATATGGGCCGATTCACGTAGGTATCGGGCCGTTTTGGACATAATTGGGCCGAACACTAGGCCGAAATCGGCGCCTGGGGGCGACCTGGGGGCGACGGCTGGGTGCCGAACCGCTCGCAACGCCGAGATTATCGCCGGCGCACCCCCAGGCCGCTCTTTTTCGGCGCCCTGGGGGGCCGAACGGCTGGAGATGCTCTTACTACTGCCTAGTAGCTTGGTTGCTTGTGACTGTTGGAGCAAGTGCTACCGTTAACGAGGATGGATTGAGCGGACTTGGAGCGCAACTACCTGCTAGATGCCTCCGATGCGTTCTTGGTTCAATATTGCCTAGTGCAACGCAACGGTAAGATAGGATCAAACTCAAATAATGTCCTTTTGTCACGAACCTCACCCCACCACCCTCACCGTCCATCATATGGTGGTCCAGTGCAGCGCATGTATTGATGTTATAGTTTCCGTTTTTATTTTGCTACCTCGGACTTTCATGTTTATGTCTAACGCGGAGAGCATCTTCTTGCAGAATGCATGCATCCTGGATCTGATCTTCAATCTCATGCATGGGTTGCCTCTCAAATGGCACAAAGGATATGCGCTTGGAGTTTCTTTATCTTTCTAACATAATAGATTCACTGTCTAAATAGTTTAGGACATCAGCATGGTCTTTAAAGAATTCTTCAGAAACATATTTATTTTAGGCGCACACACCGGGTATATCCAAATGAAAAGTTTTTTAAAGGAGGTTGAAACCACTGTCATCTGCATCATTTTTATTGAAGTTAATGCAAGGCAATGAAGCTAAAGTCATTAACAGGTAGAGTATGAAACTAAGACAACTATGGAAGAAAGTTAAAATTGTGAAATTAACATCAACAACAAAGTCTATTTCTTCCTCAACAACGCCTTAAATATGGGCATGCCTCCACGCCCAGATCGTCATGTCCAGCCGAAGACAACAAGGACAAAGACTGTCATCTTAGTTGTCAATACCAACCAACGAAGGCAAGAACGATGCAAGTTCATCACCGACCAATGAAGATCAGAACAAGAGTTTTCACTCCATACTTAAAATGGTGCTCAAACACCATCTCGATGGTGGATCTTCTGATAGTTGCACCAGCTATCCCTGCATGCTAGGCTGGAAAGGCGCTATCAGATGGGTGACACGTAATCCCACCGTAGACCACCCCCACGGGATTCGTAGGGACTGCCCAGGATGTGGCGCGGATTGGGTACAATTGTGTGAACCAGACTGTAGAGTCTACCATGACCCCAAGGCTGCTACCCTGGCATCGTTCTATTTTGGCAATTAGTTGTATACCAATTGTGAACTCTAAAAATGATTGATGGACACACGTTCTTAAACTGCCTATATTATGTGGAGTATAGGCAACCGATTTCCCATCACGGGAGAACCATCTTCTATCACAATCAATTTATAAGTATCTATGGGGTATGGGTTTCACCTTTTGATTCCTGTGGTTTTTTTATTCATGTGTTTTAAACACCTGAATCATTATTTAGTAAAAGTATTCATATATCCTTTTCCTGTAAGTATTCAAGCCATTTAGAAACTTTTATTTTACTATGGAGGCTTTTTATTGATTCCTCGTATTGCGTCAAGAAATAGAAATATCATATAAAAAACACAAATATATGTTACTAAATAATTTATAGGAGTACACAATTGGATGACAAATCAGAGCCCCGTTCCACACGCCATGGCCGGTGCGGTACCACTTCCCGTTCGTCATATCCTTTTTGTAAAAGTATTCAAATAATTTTTAAAGTACTATTTTACCATGGAGGCTTTTTATTGATTCCTAGTATTGCATCAAGAAATAGAAATATCGTATGAAAAACAGAAATAGTTTTCACTAAATCATTTATAGGAGTACACAATTGAATGACAAATCAGAGCCCCGTTCCTCGCGCCATGGCCGGTGCGGTACTACTTCCCGTTCGTCATCGATCTGCGGTTGCGCTCGCGTGCAGATGGGACAAGCAACGGTGGGTTGCAGCAATTTCCGTCCATCGAGTTAATGCAGGTCACTCTGTAATCTTTTCTTGAAAATGCTGCACTTTTTCTCCCGAGCTTAGTTGCATTCACATGGACTGTTGTCCCCCTGGCGTTCCTCATTTGTATACTGCCTTGGCTCGTGCTTCAGTTTTAGATCTAGCTTGCTTAGTTCCATCCGTCCGAAAATATTTGTCATCAAAATGCATAAAAGGAGATGGATCTAGACGTATTTTAGTTCTAGATACATCTATTTCTATCTATTTTGTTGACAATATTTTCAAACGAAGGGAGTACTAATACAAACTTTACTACTGTAACTATGAGTTAACTGAGGAGGATGACAAGCGCAGGAGTACAGAGAACATCCTCTTTCCAAACAAGATGGCTGTTGGAAATTCGCCCATAGGATCGATTACATAAAATCAGGACGAACACAGGCACACGTGAAAACTTTTACCAAAGGCACGTGTCGTGCCTTTCTTTTTCTCTTTTTATTTTCTTCTTTTCTCGACAATATCCCACGTTGTTACAAAACTCTCACGACGTCTTACATAGTACTCCCTCCGTTCCCAAATATTTGTCTTTCTATCCATCTTGAATGAACTACAACATACGGATGTATGTAGACATGTTTTAAAGTGTAGATTCACTCGTTTTGCTCTGTATGTAGTCATTTGTTGAAATCTTTAAAAAGACAATTATTTAGGAACGGAGGGAGTATAAGGTAGCCACGCATAGGTAGCAAGCCGACTCCGGTCTAGAATCCAAAGCCTACACGGACGGACTACTACTCTACTAGTACTTAGACTCAAACGCTAATCAATACGGCCAAGTAGACTAACCCTGGACACGTACTGCACCTAACTTGCTAACCAGGGCTAGACACAAACTCAAGATTATTTCTAACAATGGCATAGTCTAGACGTGGATCTGTAACTACTCATGCTGTGTGTGTGCACCCACTCTGATTGTCCAGACACTAAACAGGAAGTAGAACTGAAAACCATTGTATAGCCCCGTTCCTCATGCCATGGCAGGCACCTCGAGCTTCCCCATCCCGTTCATCATCGATCACCTCACACGCACGCGTCCATGAACCGCATCCATGCTGGCACAAACGGCTGTGAATTTTATCCCATATTAGTTGACGCTTAAATGAATATATTTAGCATTATTGGGAGTAGGAGGGAAAGCTATTGCACACGAGAACTACCACCCACACATGAAAGTCCACTCATTCGTTATCATTGTGGTGTGTAGCCGTGGGATGTGTATTAGAAATTATTTGCATATTATTATAAACAGTAATTTTACAAACATCTAGAAGAATTTTACATAATGTACGCGCCCAAAAAAAGAATTTTACATATTAAAGATTATAAACAGGAAACTAAAACAGCATACGAGAAAGTAATTTCTGTTCATAAAATCATTTACAGGAGCACACAATTGAATGTGGGAATGATAGATCAGGGCCACCAGGGGGTCCACTAGTCATATGAGGAGACGAGAAAGGTCGGACACGCTTGACTGAAGGCACACACTCTTCATCTTCCTCCCCGTGCGCCCACAGCACCATGGCCGGTGCAGAAGGCACATCAATCTGCGGCTCCCCTTCCCGTTCTTCATCGATCGCCTCCCCGGCCTCACGCGAGTGTGCAGATGAAACAAGGCAAGTCATCAGCAACGGTCGGTCGCAGCGATTTCCATCGAGTCAATGCAGCAGGTCACTCTGCTCTTCTTCCTTAAAAATTCTGCACCGTTTTGTCCCGTGCTTTGTTGCTTAGCACATGGACTGTCATCCCCCTCGACCTCGAGTTCCTTGTTAATTTATTATACTGGCTCGGCTCTTGCTTCAATTTCAGATCTAGCATGGTTACCAGTACGAAACTTCACTAATTACTGAAGATGATCACTCCTCCTTAAAAAATCAGCATCTTTTCATCCCATGCTTACCCACTACCTTTCACCTGGACTGTCGACCCCATCACGTGCCTGGCTCGTACTTCAATTTCAGATCTAGCTAGCTTACTGGATCGAAACTTTACTTGTTACCATCAGTTAATTGGAGAGGATCACACGCACTATGCATACACATTTTGTGTGCTATAAAATGGTCCATTCAACCCACCGGGAACACACAACCGAACAGCTAGCTTAGCTTGCTCACGCAACCTCTCACACATACCACCAACCACCATAGTTAACGTGCCGGGGCGCCGGAGGAGATGGAGGCGGCGATCGGCGCGGCGAACGGGCTCATTGGCAGCGTGCTGAACCACCTGTCCAATGAGTTTGTGGAGGCGTTTGTTGCCAGCACCCAGCTCGGCCTCAACTCAGAGAAGGTCAAGGAAGATCTCCTGCTCACGCAGGGGCTGCTGCACGAGGCCCAGAGGAGGGGCGTGAACGGCAATCCGGGTCTCCAGGGGCTGCTGCAGAAGCTCACCGCCAAGGCCGATGAGGCCGAGGATACACTGGATGAGCTCCACTACTTCATCATCCAGGACCAACTCGACGGCACCCACTACGCAATGGCAGACCTGGGTGATGACCTCCGTGGTCATGCTCGCCACGGTCGCCATGCTCTTCGCCACACCGTCGGTAACTGCTTTTCATGCTTTTCTTGTTCGCGCATGAAAGATGATGATGGTGTTGCTGCTGCTGTCATTACTGACAAAGACAACCCACCCAATGCAATTCTGAACCCTGATAGTGATGATAATGATGGCCTAGTTGCTAAGTTGCCATTTGACAGAGTTGCCATTTCCAAAAAAATCAAGTCAGTGATAGAGGAAACACAATCCCTTTGTGACCGTGTCTCCCAGTTGCTCCACATAATTCCTCATCATAGCACCACCACAACAATCACCCAAAGACACCGTATCACAGGGTCGACCATTGTCCAAGATACATTGTATGGGAGGAGAGATATTTTTGAGAAAACTGTAGATGATATCCTCACTGTTGCCATAAAGCACTGTGAAACCCTTTCCGTTCTTCCTATAGTTGGTCCAGGGGGTATTGGAAAGACAACTTTCACCCAACACCTGTATAATGATAAGAGGGTAAAAGAGCACTTTGCTGTTAGGGTTTGGGTATGTGTGTCAACTGATTTTGATGAGGTTAGACTCAGCCAACAGATCCTTAGCAGCATAGATGGAAGCAACTCTCCAAATCAGACAACAAGCTTAGATCAGCTCCAAATATCCATAGCAGAGAGACTCAAGTCAAAAAGGTTTTTAATTGTCTTTGATGATATATGGGAATGCAGTGGTGAGGGATGGAAAATTTTGTTAGCTCCATTCATGAAGTGCGAAGCCAAGGGTAACATGGTTCTCGTCACCACTCGATTTCCAACAATATCTGAAATGGTGGAAACAGCTAACACAATAACACTACAAGGTCTGGAGTTTGATGACTTCTTCACATTCTTTAAATCATTAATATTTGAGGGAAACAAACTTGAGTATTACCAAGAGGACTTTGATCATCTTGCAAAAGATATTGCAAATAAATTGAAAGGCTCGCCGCTAGCAGCAAAAACTGTCGGTCGGTTACTGAGGAAGGAATTTTCTCGGGAACATTGGATTGGAGTTCTTGACAATAATGAGTGGCAAAAACAAAAGAATAGTGATGACATTATGCCATCGTTGAGGATTAGCTATGATCATCTTCCTTTTCATCTCAAAAAATGTTTTTCATATTTTGCCTTGTTTCCTGAAGATTATTGGTTTAGGAATTCAGATATTACATGTTTTTGGATTGCACTAGGGGTCATAGAAAAAGATGAGAATTATATTGAAGAATTTGTAGAGAATGGTTTTCTCATGAAGGAAGTAGATGATGATAAGGACCCATACTATGTAATGCATGATTTATTACATGAACTGTCTCGAAGTGTTTCATCACAAGAGTGCCTCAACATATGTAGTTCAAGTTTTAGAGTTGGTGACATCCCACAAACTGTTCGACACTTATCCATCACAATGGAAGATAGATTTGAAGGGAATTTTAGGGAAGAAATGATTAAAGGGTTAATTTGATAAATGCCACTCCAAATTTGGCGATTCCGAGAAATGCCACTACAATTTTCAAACTTTGAAAAATGCCATTTCATGCCATTTCCAGTGGCATTTTTCGAAGTCTGCAGTGGCATTTTTCAAAGTTTGCAAAAATTGCAGTGGCATTTTTCAAAGTTTAGAAATTGCAGTGGCATTTTTATGAATCGCCATAATTAGAGTGGCATTTATCTAATTAACCCCATAATTTAAATTGAGAAGCAAGATTGACATTTGCAATTTGCGGGCTTTGATGATTTTTAGAGGATATGGAGAAACAATAGATGATATTTTGAAAGATATTTGTAAAGAAGTAGAGGGTCTCCGTGTCCTACTTATAAGAGTGAGGTTCAAAGAATATTTGCCACATAATTTTTCAAAACTTATCCACCTCCGGTACCTAGAAATTTGGCACCCAGATCCATACTGTAGGCTAATTTCTAGTACACTATCCAGATTCTACCATTTGAAATATTTATACCTTGTTGATTTGTGTCACAGTTTATACTTACCTAAGGATATTAACCGCCTTATCAATTTACGTCATTTTGGTGTTGGCGATGCACACCATGGCCGAGTTCCTGGGGTCGGAAAGATGAAATGTTTACAGGAGCTCAAAAGATTCAGTGTTAAGAAAGAGAGTGTTGGATTTGAACTCAGAGAGTTGGGGGAACTAACAGAGCTTGGAGGAGAACTCACTATATATGGTCTTGAGAAGGTGGCAACCATGGAAGAGGCTAAAGAAGCCAAGCTTGTGTGTAAAAGAGATTTGAAAAACCTTACGTTAGATTGTGGTACAGATCTCCAACATAGTGATGTTCTCGATGCCCTTCAGCCGCACCCTAATCTTGAAGCACTTGTCATTAGAAATCATGGTGGCACACGTGGTCCTAGTTGGTTGTGTGGTGACATTAGCATCAAAATGTTGGGGTCTCTCCACCTAGAGGATGTGTCTTGGGGCACCCTTCCACCTTTTGGGCAGCTATTGCATCTCACATCACTCAAATTGATCAGCATTTCTGTACTTCGTGAGATTAGACCTGGCTTGGGTGCAGTTACGGACAAATGCTTTGCGAATTTGAAGAATATTGTTCTGGACAGATTACCTGAATTTGTCGAGTGGGTTGGGGGGGCTAATGCCCAATCTTTTTCAAAACTTGAATGCATCCGCTGCAAAGATTGTCCCAAACTCTGTGTTGTGCCCTTCCTGGAGTGCTCCGTCTCTTATGCCAATCTGTCAAATTTTGTTGTTGATAATTGCCCTAAGTTGTCCCTGCCCCCCATGCCTCACACGCCCACACTGACATCTTATCTTATGAGAGTTGGTTCCACAGAGTTGTCCTATGATGGTGAGGGCTTGGTTATTGATGGGTTTAGTGGTGAGCTGGCCTGGGATAACCTGCATGAAGTAGAAGGAATCAGTATTGAAGATGTATCACACATTCCATTGAGAGAGCTCAGCAAACTGAAATCCCTAAAAGGTCTATGTTTCAGCAAATGCAACATCACGTGGCATGGACTGCACAACTTCACGTGGCTCCAATCACTTTTTGTAGAAGGCTGTGGCGACTTCTTTCGGTGGCCCATTGAAGCAGCTCACACCATCAAGCCTTTCCCTGCTTCCCTCACGTGTCTTGTGATTGTTAAGGAGTCAAGCATGCAGTCAATGGCTCTGCTCTCAGAGCTCACCTGTCTCACTGATCTAAGACTGGTGGACTGTGAGAATTTAACAGTGGATGGATTTAATCCTCTCATCATGGTCAACCTCAACTATTTGTGTGTGTATAACAGAGGAAATTGTCATAGCCGCTCTATATCAGCGGATCTCTTCTCGGAATTGGTGGTAGCAAGGACCAACCTATCATTGCCCGCGGGCTCCTTCCAACTCGAACATCTTAAGGTGGATTGCATCTCAGCTGTGCTAGTTGCTCCCATCTGTAGCCTCCTCGCTGCTACCCTCCAGTATTTACGATTCAGTTATGATCAGAGGGCAGAAAGCTTCACGGGAGAGGAAGATGGAGCTCTTCAGCTCCTCACATCCCTCTATTACATCAAATTTGAGGATTGCCCGAATCTGCCATGCCTTCCTCAAGTGTTAGACAGCCTTCCTTCTCTTCGCATCCTAGAGGTCGAACGTTGTCCTCAAATCCGATCTCTGCCCAAGGGGGGCTTCCCCACTTCGCTAACTGTAACCGTAAGGGGTTGCAGTCGCGAGCTAGATGAGCAACTATGGAAATTACAGGCAACAAACCCAGATGTTGATGTGTGCATTTGCTAGCCCGGCCAAGGTACGTAACTGGTAATATGCGAGCCTTTCTTCTGTTTTCTGCTAATTTGTAGTATGAAGATTATTATCCTAACCTTCACGGTATGGAAATATTTCAGGTCTCAGCTGATCCTAGATCGAGCTAGGTTGTTGGCATTGCTTCTTTGGAGTATTGGGGAAATATATATCACAGAAGTTTTAGATGATATAAGAGTGCTTTCAATGTATATAGGTAAGCACCACACCTTCTTTGCTCCATTGTTTGGTGGCATAATGCAACTATGTTTCCTCACCGTTTTCTGAATATCTCAATGCTATAACAGGCACATATTTTTTCAAGCTCTTCGTTTCGTATTCGTAGTACCACCAAGTGCCAACTGCATCTTGTGCAGACTGTGAAGTTTGCATATATGCTGAAGTTTGACTTGCATCCTTGAGAGTTTCAGTCTCTGCTTGGTACACTAGAGATGTCTAAGCATCTATATTTCGTTAGTTCCCTTACCTTGCTAATTTTCTCACATTATATTCATTACTTTCATTCTGCAGAACCATTACAGTCAACTCACATTTTTTTTGTTGGAATTCAGACAAAAGAAGCATATGCCGTAATGTCATGTCCTGGAGGAGCTGCCCAGTTCTGCATCGACCATTCATCACAGAGGTCAGTTTGGCCGCTCATTCACTTCTTTTAGAAAGGGGGAAAAAGATCCATACTAAAGCACCAGTTTTTTCCATGCATGTGTGTCATCAGCGACCAGGTTATTTGTTCATAAGTCCATGCTAGCCCTGACCGCCGACTAGACTCAGAGTTTCAGTTCAGATTTAGCAGGTTCGCCTGTTAGCTGTTGACCAGTGAAAGTAAGAACTGAGAAACTATATCCATGAATACCATTACCTTGTTTATCGTTTTTTATTTAGTCTTACACTCGTTACTTGGTTTCTGCAGACCAATTGCATCCAACAGTGGATTTACAAGTTGGCATTAGTTCAGAGCTCGGTTGTTCCATCCAAACAACGATGGTAAAAACAGAAGCATTAATTCACCACAGTTTGCTTGCATTGCATGGTAAAATTTGAAGACACGACCTGGGGATAGCTGACTGATTGACCTAGAGGTGAATTCCTGTTTGTTTCTGCTATACATGAATGTTCCTTTCTCTCTTTTAACTTCAGAGTGTGATTCATTATCCTAACCTGTGTGGTATGTTTCAGGTCTCAGATCATGCAAGTCTTTTCATTGGTTCCTCGGAGTATCGGTCGATTCGCTTGTCTGCACGCGCATTGGAGGACTTCCTAGTGACTGGGCAGCTTCTGTTTCACGACATAATAGATTTGGGTGCAAGAGCAATTTCTCCTCTGTTCAGGTATACTGATCTAGCTGAACAGTTTTAGATGATACAAGTGGTTGTTAATTGGTGTATATGGTGTCGGCAACACACCATATTTTTTTTGCTTCATTCTTGTTGTTTAAATCAAGAACGTTTGATTAGACTTTATTTCTGAACATATCTGAATCCTTATAAAAACATGTTTCGTGCAACAATGGAACAGGTTGATTATGGTACCACCGACTTCCAATTACATTATGTGAAGACTTTGGAGAATGCTTTATGTTGACGTTTCACTTCCATTCGTCAGAGTTTCAAGTACAACTTTGGCAAGTTCACCTGTGGACCGAATCTAATTGATAATAAACTGAGCATCCATATTCGAGAGTTTCTGAGTCTTACATTCAATACTCGGTTCCTACAATGCAGAACAATTTGACAATGAATTGACAAAGTTGGCATTCAGAAGTTAATTGCCTGGAGAGAGCCTCTGTCTTTATGCCTCGCCGGAGCTGCAGTTGTTCATCCGTCGTTCCAAAGGTAATTAAATACATCAAGTCACAATACATCTTGTCACTGTGAAATGATGACTTTTTGGTACTGAGCATGTTGCGCCGTCATCATGCAGGTTTCACCTTCTTTTGATGAAGCCAGACCTTTTGGTACTGAGCATGTTGCGCCATCATCCTCCCTCCCCACCGCCATCTCTTTCCAGCCTCCGCCACCGCCTTCTCCACTCGACCACTCCTATGGCTTTGCCTCGCTACCATCTCTTGTACACTCTGGCCAGACCTTGGCACTGCCGCCACGTCCTGATCTGGCTTGCTGCCACCACTCCATCTTCCTCCACCTCCCCTCTTAGTCCTTGTAAAAAAACACGGTTTTGAGCAGCATCAGTAGCTAGGATTTAGTTAGGCTCTCAAGCGTGCATAGTGTCGTGCATGCATACAAATCACACCTTTGATCACCAACACAAATCATGATGGATCTCTTCGCTCTCTAAGAAATGCCGCTTTACACTCCCTCCTTCCTTCCTGCCCCCACTGTCCTCATCTTTTTGGGTCAGTCGACGGGAGCAAGCAGGATGGACAGAACTTGGCACACCACAGATGACGATGACGATGCGGCCTCGGAAAATGATGCATGCTTTTCTGTTATGTTGATCAGTACAACAATTCTTCCCTAGTGTAAACTTACTCAAAAGTCTGTAATTTAATGGTTGCGGTTCAAAGAACCTGAGAAAGAAAAGGTTCAAGTGCTGTAAAGAACTGCTGCTTCAGTCTGGACAAGCTAGATTGTTTTTTCTTTTCTTTCGACGCTAGATTGTTGTTCAGACATGTAGTGCTTACTGCTACTCCCTCTGTACCAAAATATATGTCGCTGGACTAGCTGAACTTCGGGAGTATTAAGTAGCACACTTTGAATAAATTGACCAGTCTTGGTTAAATTTCCAGCATTCTGTTGCCGATCACACACAAATGCTTCTTGTTTGTTGTTTGTTGATCACTCAATAAGATCAACGATTACAAAACAAAGAGTACATGATGATGTTTTATCAATAAGATCAAACAAATATAGCATGCTCGCTGGTAGATCAAATCATTTTGGTGTAGCCTCCCGCTAGATTAGAATTCCATAAAAAAGTTTACCAGACCTTCCACAGCCAGGAACGAAGTATACCGGCACAAAAAAAAAAACCCGAAGTATATATACGCTAACCTTAGCCGCATAAACTGCAGTTACTGGTTCTCAAAAAAAAAAGTAGATTGCAGATACTATTTCATGATGTATACTTGTTTGTCAGCACCTCTTTTCTTCAGTCGCTCTGAAGTAACAATTATTCGAGCAAGCGAGTCCCAAATAGCACAGATTGTGTTGTAAGCATTAGTTCTGCGTCTGAGTGTACATCTCAAAGCTTTAAAAGCATTCTTGTTGGTTTAAAGAAAGAATGTTTTCTTAGCCTTTGTTTTGATTATTTGTCACTAGCACTGGTAGAATAAGGGCATATTGTCCCGGTTGGTAAGGGTCTTTAGTCCCGGTTCCAGAACCGGGACAGATGGGCCTCCACATGGCCTGTGCGCCGAGCCCAGGCAGGAGGGTCTTTGGTCCCGGTTGGTGACACCAACCGGGACCAATAGGCATCCACGTGTCAGCATTTCAGGGGCTTGGTTTTTTTTTGAAAGGGGGGGGGGGGGGGGTGGGGCGGGGGGGGGGGGGTGGGGCGGGGGGGGGGGGGTGGGGCGGGGGGGGGGGGGTGGGGCGGGGGGGGGGGGGTGGGGCGGGGGGGGGGGGGTGGGGCGGGGGGGGGGGGGTGGGGCGGGGGGGGGGGGGTGGGGCGGGGGGGGGGGGGTGGGGCGGGGGGGGGGGGGTGGGGCGGGGGGGGGGGGGTGGGGCGGGGGGGGGGGGGTGGGGCGGGGGGGGGGGGGTGGGGCGGGGGGGGGGGGGTGGGGCGGGGGGGGGGGGGTGGGGCGGGGGGGGGGGGGTGGGGCGGGGGGGGGGGGGTGGGGCGGGGGGGGGGGGGTGGGGCGGGGGGGGGGGGGTGGGGCGGGGGGGGGGGGGTGGGGCGGGGGGGGGGGGGTGGGGCGGGGGGGGGGGGGTGGGGCGGGGGGGGGGGGGTGGGGCGGGGGGGGGGGGGTGGGGCGGGGGGGGGGGGGTGGGGCGGGGGGGGGGGGGTGGGGCGGGGGGGGGGGGGTGGGGCGGGGGGGGGGGGGTGGGGCGGGGGGGGGGGGGTGGGGCGGGGGGGGGGGGGTGGGGCGGGGGGGGGGGGGTGGGGCGGGGGGGGGGGGGTGGGGCGGGGGGGGGGGGGTGGGGCGGGGGGGGGGGGGTGGGGCGGGGGGGGGGGGGTGGGGCGGGGGGGGGGGGGTGGGGCGGGGGGGGGGGGGTGGGGGGGTTTGGGGTGTTGGAGGTTTAATTTAGGTGTTTCATATAGTGCATATGTTAGCTAGCTAAGTAATAGAGAGAAGTGTCCTCTCTTTCATCCGTGCTTGGTCGACCTACGTACTATACATACGTATAGAGAGGACTAGCTAGACACGCTACGAAGGAAACAGAAGATCGTCATGAACATATATGCATACAGAGAGAAGAGATATCGACCACCTCTCCTTTTTCGAGAGATTGGTCGAACAACAAGTTCTCGTATATCTATCCGATACTACCGGCTACACAAATGATGGTAATAAAATAAAATTGTGAATATTGTTATTTACGCACTTCATATTGTTTGTCAGAGTAGCCCCGCTCATAGGTCGTGTGGCGGATGGACTCGCAAATGTAGTATCCACATAAATCATTCCCTTGTTTCTGCCACAACCACTTTACAAGAAATAGAGGTCAATCAAACTGATAATTAGCAAGCATTCTAAATGGTATTGATGAAACTAGCGCTTCAATGACTAGGAGATGCGTGGAATATGCTACTATAGTACTTACTTTCGGGTGTCTAAATTGCAGCTTCTTCGGCAGTCCCGGAGTTTTTTTGGTGATTTTTCTTCAAACCCTGTCATACAAAGAAAAAAATTACTTGATATCAGAAATGAACAAAGTTGCTGATATGGTGGATAATGATCGATTTAACTTACTTCTCGAGCATTTCAGTCATGTCCGCATACTCCTCCGGATTTTTTCGTTTGGAGTCTAAGACAGTTACTACTCCCTGCTCAAGCTTAATCTCTAGGAGAATATAGTGGTAGCTGCGCACGCATGCATAACTCTTCAATATTAATTACATTACTATAACCTGGACTAATAAGGGAAACCGAATATGCCACAAGACAGTAACACTCACCTGAAGTTGTAAGGAAAGAGTATTATATCTTTGTGTTTATTTATTACCAACGATTGTAGCAAGTTGGCCTCGGTATCTTCGGCATGAAATTTAACCTCAGTTGCATCTATCAGATATGTGTTAATGAACCCAATATCACCCACTTGTCTTTTTCTTCAATTCGGCGATTTCAATCTACATAATATAGTGAGGATAATTATAAATACATGCAATGAAAGAGTTGAGTTATATAGAGAGACTTAATGACAGAAGTAGTACTACTTACATACAGTAGCAGGTGACTGTTGCTTTATCGAGGGCCAATTGATTGAAAAACTGATAGAACTCCTCAAATGGAATAGGCAACAGTTCAATTCCAACGAGGTCATTCTCCTTTTTAACTCTCACATACAAAGTACTCCTCCCCTCAGTCTCTCTGCAGGTTTTCATGTACCAATCATGCAATCTTCGCATCATCGTTGATAGAGATCTTTCATCTTTGACGAGAGGCTTCCCGTACTCGTATCTTTGTATCTGCACCTCCAAGAAATCATAATGTACATCGTCGGGCAGGTAATCTCCAGGATTGCTATAACCGGGCACCATCCTCGGATCGACGATGTCGCTAGCAGGCACCTTGAGCGGGGGGCACGATTGCTTCGCTTGTTTGCCGAGCTGGGAAATTTGTTTCCCAGCTCGTCGTTCTTTCATCCTTTGATCACTGACAGTACTTCCCGACCTCTCCGCTTCGGCAAACGCCTTTCCAATAATGCGCTCATAGTTGCCTTTCGGCGGAGACTTGGGTGGTTTTGTCAGGGCAGCCAGAGTGCGCTTCGCTTTCACCGGATCTACCTTCTCCTCCGGAGGTGGATGTCTCTGTGCTTTCAACCCTTCAAACCAGTCCTTCACTTCGGTTCGCGCGATCTTCGCGTTCTCCTCCGGGGTCATCTCGTATGGTAACTTCTCTGGAGTCTTTAGAGAAGGACCGAATCTGTATGTCCTCCCGTCTTTGGTTGTACTGCTAGACGCCGGCAGAGCAGATGGAGCGGATGTCTTCTTTCCTTGTTTACGAGGCGGAGGAGAAGGACTACGACGCACCGGAGCAGCCGGAGCGGCGGCAGGTCTCTTCCGCCCTTGCGGAAGAGGCGGAGAAGGAGGAGGCTGGCTGCTCGGGCGTACCGGCGCAGGCGGAGAAGGAGGCGGAGTGCCGCCACGCGCCGGAGAAGGAGCCGGCCGAGTGCCCTGATCGTCACTCGCCGGTGGAGGAGGCGGTGGAGGAGGCGGAGTGCCCTGACTCGCCGGAGGAGGAGGAGGAGGAGGCGGAGGCGTCCAGTTCGGAAGGTTGATGAGATCCTTTCGCCATAGGCATGGAGTCTTCAGAGCAGAACCCAGCCGAGTCTCCCCTTCACCGGTAGGGAGGTCAAGCTGGAGGTCGTCAAATCCCTCTGTGATTTCATCCACCATCACCCTAGCATATCCTTCTGGAATCGGCCGGCAGTGAAAAGTTGCGCCAGATTTAGTAGGATAAACAGAGCCAACAGCCGCCTTGACCTTCAAATTAATCCATTGCGCCATAAGGTGGCAATTTTTTCAGCCTCCGTGATAGCATCCACGGGATAGCTGGCAGAAGCCGTCAAGGCATGCTCCGGCTGAAGCAGCTCGGTGGAAGCCACGCTGCTTCTCCGCTGAGATGGCGGGGTATCTTCTGGGGAAGCTTCGGCAGGTCGTTTGCTGCGATCTGCTTCTCGTTCCTCTATCGCTTGTACCCTTGCATGCAGCGCCTGCAGTTCGGTCTGCTGCATTTTCTTCCTCCTCTCCTGGCATTTGTAACCGCCTGCGTCCGGAAACCCAGCCTTCCACGAAACGGAGCCCGGCGTGCCTCGTGTCCGTCCAGGGTGCTCAGTATTCCCGAGGGCCATTGTGAGCTCGTCGTTCTCTCTGTCTGGAAAGAACGTCCCTTGCTGCGCTGCTTCGATATATTGCTGAAGCCTCTTGACTGGTATGTCCAATTGATCGTCCGTCCGAATGCACTTCCCTGATACAGGGTCCAAGGTTCCGCCAGCCCCGAAGAACCAAGTCCGGCAACGGTCTGGCCAGTTCATTGTCTCTGGTTCGATCTCTTTATCAAGCAGATCATTCTCAGCCTTGGCCCACTTAGGCTGGGCTATGAGGTAGCCACCTGACCCCGTGCGATGGTGAAGCTTCTTCTTCGCATCATTTTTCTTGTTTGTCGCTGACATCTTTTTACTCTTTTCCGATGTCTTGTGGGCCACAAATGCGGGCCAGTCATCTCTGATCTTCTCATATTTGCCCTTGAATTCTGGGGTCTCTTTTTTATCGACAAACTTGATTAATTGCTTGTAACACCCCGGTGTAATGGTGCTACAGTAACCCCTGGGGTTAAGTTAATTGTTTTGCTAAACACGTGCCTGATCATTATTATCTCATGCTCTTTCATGTTCCAATTGAATTCAAATTCAATTTCTGTGTGAAATTCAAAATGCTCGGACATGAACACAAAAATGTTCATCATGTGCCAAATAATCCACATGTTATATTGGTGGTGAACCAACATTTTTGCAAAAGGTTTAAGTGGCCTAAACTACTTAAAACAGTGACCTAAGCAATAAATTAAATGCCATTTTTTAATTTATAAAATTGGCAACTATTCCAAAAGCCTCCCAACCTTTTTGAGGCAGTGCACTTTAATTCTTTGAGTTTGTTTTGGCCAGTGGCATAATTTTGCAAAGTCAATGGTGGCTAAAAGAAAATGCAAAAGCTGCTGGAAAAAGAAAAAGGGAAAGCAGAAAAAAAAGGGAAAGGGGCGAGAGCCCCTGGCCTCCCAGTGGGCTTCGGCCCACCCGAGCCAACTGGCCCAGGCTAGGCCGGCCCACTCCCCCCCTGTCGTCTTCCCCCTTCTCCCACTGTTCGACCGACCGGACGCCTCGGCGCCACCCGACCACCTCACCGGCCACCCCGCTACAGGCGCCGCAGAGAGGATAAGGGCGACGCCTCGAGCCCTCGCCCTCACCTACTCGCCCACTTGCCCCCTCATCCACTCTCCCCTTCTCTCTCTCTCCCTCTCCTTCGTTTTGGAGAGGAGGCCGACGCGGTCGCCGCCGTGCCTCACCCGTCCTCGCGGCCACCGGCGGCCCCGCGCCCGCTGACCCTGTTTGTGAGCTTCGCCAGGCTCGACTCCTTCGACTGGCGCCCTCCGCTGGAACCGGGAAGCACCGCAGCCGCCGTTCGTCCTCGTCCCCATCTCCGGCTGCCGTCGATCTCCTTCGACTCCGGCGACGTCTCGGCTGCTACTAAGCCTCCGAGGGCCACCGTGCGTGCCGCAAGGTGAGCTCCTCCCCCTCTCCCTTCTCTTACGTAGGCCGCCTCCCTCTCTAGCTCGCTCGCCGCAACCGCCGTGGCTCACCGTCGCCCTGCTCCATCACCGTCGTGGCCACCGCGGCCGTGGCCCCCGTCCGAGCCCTCCATCGTGCTCCTGGTGTTCCCAGGAGCCCGGCCAGCCCTTCCTCTAGCCCTCCCGTGCCCCCTAGCCCATTCCCGACGTGATTCCGAATGCCTCCGCCGCCCGTGCTCGCCGCCGATGGCTATTCCGGCCGTCCCCGGGCGAGCCACCACCACCACCCGACGCGGCATCGTGTGCGCGTTTGAACGGTGCCAACCGCACGCAAAACGGCCGCCCCTAGCGCGTTTCCGACGAGGCCCGAGCAGCTCCGCCGCGTTCTAGCGTCGCCGGCGGCGAGACGCCGGCCGCCGCCGACGTGGCTGGGCGGGCCCGACCCCCTGGGTCACTGCCAGTGGGGCCTCTGGCCTCCTGTTGACCGGTTGACCTGGTCAACCGTGCTGACTGGGCAGGCCCCAGTCACTGACGTGCGGGTCCCACCGCTTAATCCTCTAATTAAAACATATTAATAATTAAAACTAATTAGATTAGTTAATTAGACACTGACAGGTGGGCCCAGTAGTTTTACTAACTAAATTTAGATTAGTTTAAACTCTGTTTAACCCACTGTCTATGACAGGTGGGTCCCCCATGTCAGTTTTGACCAGTCAACTTGACTGTTGATTGCTGACGTCATTCCCACGTCATGCTGACATCATATTCCTTTTCTGTTAATATAAATAATTCCAGAATATTGTTTAAACTTTAAAAACTCATAGAAAATAATCTGTAACTCGGATGAGAATGTTTTCTATATGAAAGTTGCTCAGAAAAATCCAACGAATCCGAATACCTGGTCCGTTCATCTGTCACATGCCCCTAGCATGCTGAACTTGGAACTTTCCCCCTATTTTCCTTTGTCCGGAATCCACCTAATGTCGGGAATTCATCCTCGGATGTTTATCCCCTCCGTCTGCAACGTGTAGTACTACGTTAGGTCGACCCTAGTTCTGCTTATCGTCATGTCATGCTTAGTGTTGCATCTGTTTGCTTATATTTACTGTTTCTTCCCCCTCTTCTCTCCG
>CAJFDF010000282.1:68112-78271 GCA_904067115.1 Aegilops sharonensis
TGCACGTGTTGAACTACGGTAACTACCATGGAGATACCCTGGTAAGATTTTTTACTATTACGACATCCGTGCATCTTTTTGCATACTTCTAAAACTAGTACATCATTGCTAACTACAAACTTATTACTATGTTTTTCAACAGAGAATCCCAGAGGATTGTGTGCCTCATTTGATGTATGAGAATGGCAGCCTTCATATTTTGAACATATATCCAGGTCATCCTACGAATCTCAACTGTCCATACTGGATTTCTAAAAGAAGTGGAGACATGACAATTAAAGAATGAAAAAAATGTATGGACAGTCGTAAGGAGCTTCTTGGAAGCAAAAGGAAGCGAAGCGCAAGAAATGGAGACAGGATGATCTCCATTCTTCATAATGGAGAGTCAGGGTCTATATTGTTTTATGCTATTTTACCTTAAGGGTGTTTAATTAGGTCCTACCTAATACCGATGATCATGTGCTAAGAACAATTATGTAGGGTTGGGTTCGATGACTATGAGGATTATGATCGTATGACTTACTATTAATAACGAGTAGAAGTTGTATGATGATGCATGCATGATTAGTAGGACTTGTTATTATATATGATGATGTATGATGCGAGCATGCATAAGCATGTTATATCAGAGGGTGAAATGAACATAGCAGCAGCGTTGATAAACCAAGGACGAAGATATAAGAGAGGACACTTCTCTCTATTAGCTAGCTAATAACAACCTAAAAATAACCCCCAAAACCCCTAAAGCGGCCACTTTCCTAAAAAAAACATGGACTTTTGGTCCCGGTTGGTGCCACCAACCAAAGGCCCCCCTGACTGGGCTCGGCGGACCGGCCACGTGGAGGCACATCTGTCCCGGTTAGTGTTTGAACCGGGACTAATGGGTGGAGGTATTTGTAACGACCCATTAGTCCCGGTTCATGAACCGGGACTAAAGGCCCTTACGAACCGGGACTAATAGGTGTTTTTCTACTAGTGCTATATAAGATGCAATAATAAAAGTAAGAAAATAATACAAGTATCTATCTAAACATACAAGTAAGAATATTTTTCCTTTCAGAAAGAAGATAAGAACAAGAGGCTCACCACGGTGGTGTCGGCGATGAGATCGGCGCGGGTGATCGACGGCGGTGAAGACGGAGACGGGGCGTGACAGACCGCTAAACCTAGACAAATATTGAGAAAAATGGAGCTTGGAGGTCGAGCTTGGAGATGAGAAAGCTTAAGTACTGTGGCTCGGGCATTCCATCGAACACCTTGTGTGCATAGGAGGTGAGCTAGAGCACCACCAAGCCCACTCCCCCTCGGCGGCCAGAAAAAACAGAGCAGTGTGCTCTGCTCTCACGCGAAGGGGTATATATAGGCACTTCATTGGTCCCGGTTGGTGGCATGAACCGGGACTAAAGGCGAGCCTTTGGTCCCAGTTCAAGCCACCAACCGGGACCAATGGTGGTGGGCCAGGAGCGAGGCCCATTGGTCCCGGTTCGTCCCACCAACCGGGACCAAAAGGGCCAGAAGAACCGGGACCAATGCCCACGAGGCCCCAGCCGGCCCCTTGGGATCACGAACCGGGGCAAATACCTTCATTAGTCCCGGTTCATGGCAGAACCAGGACTAATGGGCTGAGCAGGCCTGGGTCATTGCCCCCTTTTCTACTAGTGTAGCTGCCTAGTAGACCTTGAGCAGATTGCAGGGATGCTGATGTATCGCTAGGCTGGTCCTTCAGAGTTTCAGTTCCCAACTTGCCAGGTTCACTTGTTGACCAACTCAAAGTAAAGACCAGAGCATTTAGATTCATTGGGTTCCCATACCGTGTCCATTTCTTGTTAAGTGTATATGGTGATTGATCCATCGGTGTGATTGCTCCATTCATGATGGCATAATGCAACTATTTTTCCTTAGCTTTTGTTTTTCTGAATATATCTCAGTGCTAATTAAAATTTGTTTCTTGTGATATTGGAACAGGTGGATTATTTGTTCATACAGTCCAATTCCGTTGTACCCCCACCCCAACAACCGCCGACTACATAGATCACGTGCACATTTGATAGATGGCACTGTTTCACTGTCGGCCTTCGGAGTTTAGAGTTTCAGTTTACACCTGTTGACCGACGACTCAAAGGTAATGACTTGATCGTTTTCGTTGGTGATTTCTCTTACCTTGCTCATTTCCTGATCTAAAATTTCATCAGTTGGATCGTGTCCTGCAGAACAATCAATCCGCATCCGACAGTGGATATAGAAGTTGGCATCCAACGTTGCAAAGCTTGGTTGTTCCATCCAAACAACGGCTGTGACCGAAGCATTTGTGAGGAATTCTGCATAATCGACCATTTCAAAGGTAGTCAGTTAACTACTTCATGTTTGGTGATTCATTACGCGTTTAAGGAGGTTACACTACGTATTTAAGGTGCTGATCCGTTTCATGTATGCACAGAACCTGAACCCTGAGGAATAAGCTATGGCTCCTCCGAACTAATTCGAAACAGGGCGTTTCGCCATCTCTTCTCTTCTTACTAGCCTCCTCCTGCACCTAGGCTAGCTAGTCAAACCCTAGATCCAGACTTGCTGCCCGGTACGTTTTTCCAACAGAAGAATAGCATCCTGTGCATGTACATAAACACCCCTTCATCATCCCACATCTCATCGGATCAGCACTCCACCTGAGAGACGATAATGATGATGGGTAAGCAATATTTTGGTACAAGGTCAACGATATGGTAAACAAATTTGGTTGCGCCACCACACCATCGAACACAGGCAAACAAATATTCCGTTTAGATCCAACCGTCTATTCACCAGGGACACACAAATAAACACCTCTACCCAGCCTTTCGTGCAAGAAAAGCCTCATCAATTAAGCATGCTGAAGCTGTAGAGGAGATGGGGATGGCTATTGGCGCCGCGAGCGGCCTCGTTGGCAGCGTGGTGAATCATCTTTCAAATGAGCTCGTGGAGGTGTATATTGCCAGCTCCCAGCTTGGCCTCAACTCCGAGAGGATCAAAGATGACCTGTTGTTCACGCAAGGGCTGCTGCACGGGGAAGTAAACGCCAAAGCACCACACATGATCATCGCGCCAGGGTAGGATTCAACAATATAGAGAGTAAAAATCATGTCTTGATGGGAAGGGGTTGCTTACCTGCGGATTTGAATGGATATGTGTTGGCGTTTTGGAAACGGGGTTATCCAGACTTGCCTGCCTGCGGCCTGCGGCGTGACTCAAGGGGTGGCCCAGCACGGCCCATCTTCATCAGCGCAAGCTCAAGACCCTCGCGAGAGGCCAAGCCTCGCGGAGCGGACGACAGGAAGCTTCCTCAGGCACGGCCTCATCAGGCTGGCTTACGAGGAGGCGGAGAGATTAAGGCGGGGTACCTCATGAGGTGCCATGACGCAAGCCGTGACGATCAAGGGTGCCAGGCGGGCGCCAGCCCGCGTAACCTCATTTCCTCTTTGGTGCAAAGGGGGCAAGCACATGCGAGAGCATCAAGCAAAAGCATCCTTTTCGGTGCAACAAGACCAAGACCGTCGCAACGGCACGAAGGAAGTCATCGTGGAGCCCAAGCCAACGTCACCGCCAGAGCCTTTGACAGGCGAGGACCAACTTTAGTCAGGATAAGCGTACTAGATGTTACCCTTCAAAACGGCCAATTGTTGGCGCTCTTCCCGCTCAATATTTGGGAAGAGGCCCAGGGCCTCCGCCTATAAATAGGACTAGCCACCCACAAGGTAAGGGGGCTGGATCATATCAAGAGATCAATCACAGAGAGAGAAAGAGAGAGAGAGAGAGAGAGAGAGAGAGAGAGAGAGAGAGAGAGAGAGAGAGAAGCGACTGAACTCCCCCTAGCAGTTCATCGCACCAGCCAATAACAGACCCTCGCGAGGCTGTTCTTCCTTGTATTGTTCATCATCAACCCAAGAGGCAATCCACCACATCACAAACTAGAGTAGCGTATTACACCACAACGGTGGCCCGAACTAGTATAAACCTTGCGTCTCTTGTGTTGTTCCTTTGGTAGTTTAGATCCTAGCGAGGCGGCGAGGTGCAGGTAGGCAGGGGGTGAGATCTCCGCGTGCATCCCAGAGTTCTAACCTAGAGGGTCTGCCGGAACCCGAATCTGACATTTGGCGCGCCAGGTAGGAATCCGTCTTCCGCCGCCCTGTTCTTCGCCACCCATCCCATCCATGTCAGACGCTCGTCGGGCCCGCGCTGAGCGCCAAGCTGCTCTTGCTACCCGCGTCGCCCAGACGGCCCCCGTCAGCGACCGCCCCCGCCGTTCCCCATCGCCTGCCGTCAACGCCGCCACTGGCCCGGCGGGGAATGAGCAGCGAGCATCGTCCCAGCATCCGTCCGTAAGGCGAGACGGCCGCACCGCTACTCCTTCACTCGCCCCAGCCGGTTCTTCGTCTCGCGCGCTCCGCGCGCCCATGGAGGCTCGAGCTGCGCTCATCGCGGCAAACGAGCTCCTGCGCTACCACCCTGTCGACGACGTCTACGAAGAGTGGCTCGACCGCGTCGCCGAGTTCGTCCACGCCGCTGGGGGCTCCCTCGCGCCGTCCTTCTCGCTGCACCGCGCCCCGCCCTGTGCGGGCGATGAAGCTCCAGGGGCGCCTCAACCGCCTCCCCCTCAAGAAGGCGCCTTGGCCACAAGGCGCGTGGCCCCCAGGCAGAACCCACTCCGTCCGGCGCCAGCGCAGCAAGAGCAGAGCTGTCAAAAGGTCCCTCGCTCCCCAGAAGCTGCCCGAGTGCTCCCTGCACCGGCTCGTCACGACCGCGCTCCTGCTCCAGCACGCCAAGACCCCGCGCTGCTCCCAGCGGCAGCGCATGGGGACCCGCAAGACTAGACTCTTCGTCACCAAAGGCCTCCCGTGGCCACAGCAGGCTGTCGCGCCTTCACCACGGAGCTGCGCAGCGTCGTGTGGCCCAGCAAGTTCAAGCCAGACCTGCCTCCCCGCTACGACGGCACGGCCGACCCTGCGGAGTTCATCCAGCTCTACGAGCTGCGCATCGAAGCCGCCAACGGGGACGAGAAGGTCATGGCGAACTGGTTTCCCATGGCACTCAAGGACGGGGCCCGAACCTGGCTCCAGAACCTGGCTCCTGGCACGATCTCCTCCCGGGACGAGATGCGCACCCGCTTCATCGCCAACTTCCAAGGTACTCGCGACCGGCCTCCTGCCGTGAGCGGCATGCGCCGCATCAAGCAGCAGCCAGCGGAGACCCTGCAGAAGTACATCCAGCGCTCAACAACGCATGCCTCAAGATTCCCAAGGTGACCGAGGAGGCCATCATCTCAGCCTTCTCCGACGGTGTGCGAGACGTCAAGATGAAGGAGGAGCTGGCGATGCATGAAGATCTGTGCACGTCCTTGGAGCTGTTCAACTTGGCGACCAAGTGCGCCAGGGCTGAGGAAGGACGCCTTTCCCTCCTCAAGCTGCCAGCCGCTGACCCAGAAGAGAAGAAGTCCAAGGCCAAGGACGTGAAGCGCAAGGGGCTGCCGTGCTCGCGGCAGAACCAGACACCAAGCGAGGCAGAGATCAGCCCGAGTCTTCCAAGGGCAGCCGGTACTGTGTGTACCACGACCTTCACACCCACAGCACCAACGAATATCAAGAGCTCCGAGCCGTGCGAGAAGGGAAATCGGTCGACGCCCCGACCGCAACGATCGAGGCTACGGCCGAGGAGGAGGAAGAAACACAGGAAGCAGGGAAGACCGTGGCCCTCGTCAAGGATGGCGCGACCGACCTCGCGAGGATCGCTAGCAGGATCAGCCTCGCGAGGAAGGCTGGAGAGATCAGCCTCGCGAGGATCGCCCGCAAGGAAACGCAGGCCTCCCTCCTCTGCCGCCGCAGTCAAGGAGAAATGAGGACCATCATCAGGACGAGGGGGCTGGGGGCTTCCAGGAGCCGCGCGCGATCGCTTGCATCCTGGGTGGGACTCAAGCCCCAGCCTCTCAACGCATCTTCAAGCAGTTCGTCCGCGAAGTGAATGCAGTCCTCCCCAAGCTCGAGGCCACGCGCCCTCTTAGGTGGTCAGCGTGCGCCATCAGGTTCAGCTCAGCAGATCAGTTCAAGTGCGCGGCCACAGCCGGAGTCCTCCCGATGCTTTGTTCCCCAATCATCAGCAACGTGCAAGTCACCAGAACCCTCATCGATGGCGGAGCAGGGCTCAGTGTCTTGTCCGTAGAGACATTCAACAATCTCCAAGTGCCTTACAATCAGCTTCAGCAAATCAAGCCTTTCTCCGGAGTCACCGATGGCTCCACAGTTCCGATTGGGCAGTTCCGCCTCCCCGTGACCTTCGGGGCGCGCGACAACTACCGCACCGAGCTCATCGACTTCGATGTCGCCCAAATTCGCCTGCCATACAATGCCATCCTCGGGTACCCAGCTCTGGCCAAGTTCATGGCCGTAACTCATCACGGCTACAACATCCTCAAGATGCCAGGAAGCGGCGGAGTCATCACGATGCCTTATGAAGAGAGAGACGCGGTGTGCTCCCTGGAGCGAGCTTTTCAAGCCGCATCACTTGAAGACCCAGATCGCGGGAGCGGGAGGCTCCCCGAGACTGCTCCCAAGAAGAAGAAGACATCGCCAGGCCCGACCCCTCAGGAGGCAGGCCCCTCAGGGTCCGCGCCTGTCCAGGGGGCACCTCCCTCTGTCCCATAGGAAGGCGCGCCCGACGCCCTCCTCAAGCAAGGCTCGGGGCTCTCTCCTGGAGGGCCACCGACCTTGCTAAGGTCACGAGGGAGGTGCTTGTGCACCACTTGGAGGCGTGTTTCAAAGCACGTTTCCCTCAGGAAGGAGGAAGGCAAGGAGGGACAAACCCTCAGGAGTTCGTCAGCCAGATCATGCAGGAGCTGCAGGAGTCAAGAGTCATGAGTGGCAGCCACCGCTTACCCGTCGTAGCTCCCCATCCAGGCGAGGATAGTGGGCTGTGCGTCTGCATCGACATACCAGGGCTCAACCGAGCCACCTCGCAGGAGCGCTTCTGGCCCTCACGCGTGGGGCGCTGCGAAGGTCCACCCCACAGCTTCGTTCGCATGCCCTATGGCGTGCCGAACGCGGCTGCCACGCGCCAGCGCCTCATCAGGAACATCCTGGAGGCTCAAGAGGCCAGGCGTTCCGCAATCCTGGCGGAGATGGAGATGGTCCGCGAGGAGCCACCAGCGCCTCCGGAGCCTCCCGAGCCTCCTGGGCCTGGGGGCTCATGAAGATCGGCTTCCGCAGCCCACGACGCCCGCTACTTCAGCATCCCTTCGGCCTTCAACGTTATCAAGTGACATCCTTCAAGTTTCATTTCCAGCTGGGAGCGCCCCCCAGGGCTGCATCATTCCCAGGACGCGTGGGTCCGTCCCTGCGGCATGTATCCCTTTTACTTCATGTTCCTAGCTTACCTTGTTGGGGGCGCCCCTTGGGCTGCATCATCCCCAAGTCGCTCGGGCCAGACCCAGCGGCATGTACCCCTCTTGCGTTTATTTCGGGTGTTTTCTGCCCCTATCGTTTGTGAAGCGATGCGTTTTGGAAAAAGGCCCGGTGCCTGTGAAGAAGGCGAATGCCTGTGAAGCGATGCGTTCTAGGAAAAGCACAGAGCCTGTGAAGAAGGCGAATGCCTGTGAAGCGATGCGTTTTGGAAAAAGGCCCGGTGCCTGTGAAGAAGGTGAATGCCTGTGAAGCGCTGCGTTTTGGGAAAAGGCCCAGAGCCTGTGAAGAAGGCGAATGCCTGTGAAGCTGTTGCATTTTGGAAAAGGCCCGGTGCCTGTGAAAAAGGCAAACGCCTGTGAAGTTTATCTTTCTGAGAAAGGCCGGGAGCCTGTGAAGAAGGCCAATGCATGTGAAGCTCGCCGCCCATGACACTCTCACGTAATAATCAGTTGGGGCTGTACACGTCCCGGAGTCTCAGGAGCGCCGGCCTCAGGCCCTGGGGCTCCCTCCCACGCTCAGTGGCAGCACTTAGCTCCGCGCTTGTGAGAAGACGTCGAAGACTAGATTAGGTGTCGGACGTGACTTTTCTGATTTGCTTTTTGCAGTTGGCTTGTTCGTTCCCATTTGAAGTTTTATTAAAGTTGTTGCCGTCTTTGGCTTGTGACTCTTTGCCTTTTCGCTCTCCTGCCTCGACTTCTCTCGTGCAAGTCTCGCGAGGGAGCAGCGCGGGCACCCTCGCGAGTGTTTTCTGCCCCTATCGTTTGAGGCTTCCCTACCCGGGTCCACTATAGGAGCACCCCTCCAGCCCGTGCCCCACGGGCACCACGACACGAACACAGGACCTGGGTCGGTCGCCTCCACAGCTGAGGCCGGGAGCTACCTCTCCAGACTAACCTTTGCAGGACATGAAGCGTTTGACGAGGCCTCGGCCTCGGGAAGTAAAGGCCACGACAGGCCCCCCCGAGCTAAGTAATTTCTACGCGCAGGCGTGTGGCACAAAGGCATAATACCGAAATAGCGGAAACAGTACAATAATTAACAGCAATAGTCCAAGCACGCCCCCGCGGGGCCCTACACTACTGTCTCCTTGCGCAGGAAAAGGAAAAGGAACAAAACATGCGCGACTCGCCCGACACCAACTCGCGGCGAGAGCTCGGACTGCCTCCGGAGCTCAGGCGGACTCCCTCTCGCGCTTCACCGAGGCGCGACGGCGGGCAGACCTGCTACGTCCCTCCAGGCAAGCACGGCGGCGTGGGGGCTGGTCGCGGCCACCGCTGGAGGAGCCGCTGTCCGAAGAAGAGACGCCAAAGCTCGACGAACCCCGGGCGCCGCCAATCACGCGCGCGCTGCCATCTTCATCGTCGCCGGGGCTAGGCTCGCGGCCGCGGTCGTCGTCCTCGGGGCAGCACCCAGCGCGGCGACCATCTTCCCCGAACACCCTCACGTAGAGGGTGACATCGCCGTTGAACTTGAAGTGCAGGGTGCACCGCCGGCTTAGACCACGCGCGCGGGCAAACGTTTGCCAGCCGCGGGTCAGGGCCACACTCCCGGCTGCGGAGACCTCCAGCGAAGCCCAGGAGGCCCGGCTGCAGCAACCGTCCGCCTGGAGCCAGAGGCCGCCCGGGGCGCCGGCCGGGAGTTCACCTAAGAAGAAGCGGGGAAGCCGGAGCCGGGTGCTGGTCGGCTCCACCGACCACACAACAAACTCCGGCAGCACCTCCGCCGAGCGGAAGCGTGGCCTAGGGGGTCGCGTGGCCATGGCGCGCCCTGCATCAGCAGCCTGACGCCCGTCGCTGCGCAGGAGATCGCCTCCATGGCCGCGGGGAGCCGCTACGGGAGCCACAGGGTGCTTGCGGGGACGGCCTCGACCGCGCTTGGCCGGGGGAGAGTCAGGCTCTACTTGGCGGGCCTTTCCCTTCTCCGCGGCCGAGAACCTCTTCAGCGGAGCCATGGAGAAGAAGGAGAAGCAAGAAGAGACGGGCTGGAAGGGCACGCGCCGTTCCGTACTTATAGCCGGGGAAGGCCAATCGTCGAACTCCACGACCGCAGGTAATCATGGCCCGCTTCACATGCAGGGACTTGTCAATTCATGCAGTTGTCGAGGCGTCGTGGGGAAGTGGAGACGCCCACGTCCAATCAACCGCCACGCGGCGCTCGAGGCCGCAGGCTGTTAGGGCCCGCGGCGCTTCGCACTTGCCCCTTCGCTTCTCCGCTCAGCCAAGTCCAGGCGCGCCTTGGGCCCGGGGGCTACTGTCGGTGTTCTGGGAACGGGGGTACCCAGACTTGCCTGCCTGCGGCCTACGGCGTGGCTCAAGGGGTGGCCCAGCACGGCCCATCTTCATCAGCGCAAGCTCAAGACCCTCGCGAGGGGCCAAGCCTCGCGGGACGGACGACAGGAAGCTTCCTCAGGCACGGCCTCATCAGGCTGGCTCACGAGGAGGCGGAGAGATCAAGGCGGGGTACCTCACGAGGTGCCATGACGCAAGCCGTGACGACCAAGGGCGCAAGGCGGTCGCCAGCCCGCGCAGTGTCCTCATTTCCTCTTTGGTGCAAAGGGGGCAAGCGCAGGCGAGAGCATCAAGCAAAAGCATCTGTTTCGGTGCAACAAGACCAAGACCGTCGCAACGACAGGGAGGAAGTCATCGTGGAGCCCAAGCCAGCGTCACCACCAGAGCCTTTGATAGGCGAGGACCAACTTTAGTCAGGATAAGCGTACTAGATGTTCCCCTTCAAAA
>CAJFDF010000282.1:78914-91872 GCA_904067115.1 Aegilops sharonensis
CCCTGGCCAAGAACAGACCCTCGCGAGGCTGTTCTTCCTTGTATTGTTCATCACCATCAACCTAAGAGGCAATCCACAACACCACAAACTAGAGTTGGGTATTACACCACAACGGTGGCCCGAACTAGTATAAACCTTGCGTCTCTTGTGTTGTTCCTTTGGTAGTTTAGATCCTAGCGAGGCGGCGAGGTGCAGGTAGGCAGGCGGTGAGATCTCCGCGTGCACCCCAGAGTTCAAACCTAGAGGGTCTGCCGGAACCCGAAATCCGACAATATGAATAGTTCTAGAGCATCATTATTGATCACCTTTTTTTATTTTTTGGAACGTAGGCTCAAGAAGAGCCCGGCTTTGAATTAACAAAGCCATCAACCGGCCAGGATTACAACAACGGAATACAACCACACTCCAACTAAAAAGAAAGAAAACAAAAGGCAAAGATACAATTGCGCCTAGGAGCAGCTACAACAAGCTAGCTAGCAAGAGAAACATAGCTAGAGATGCCAGGGACCCCAAACACGCCGAGAACCAAGGCAAAAACGCTAAACGTCTCAGGAAAGAGCACCGACGACGGAGCAAAGCATGCCATTGCCAAACGCCTGGGCTTGAAGGAGACACGTCCATCCAGATCCATCATCCAGATCCATCAGCACCTTCTCAGTCGCTCACGTTGACAACTGCTGCGGACGCCTCATCTTCTGCCAGTTCTTTAGGTAAACCTTTGAAACAAAGAAAGAAGAATGATCATTAACTTCAGAAGAGAATTAATCTAGCTAATGCTGTCAAAGTCGGGCCTGGCAACATGAGAGAAAAGACTTACGAGCCTGATTCCAATGAAAGGTGGGACGGTTCGGATGCCCATCCAATGCGAGCTCCAGCATATCAACCGCTTTTTGCACTGCTGCCAAGCAGTTTTTCTCAAACCAAAGACAAACCGTGACTTTCTGGAGAAAAGGAAGGTGTCGCATGTCGACGTTCATGTCACCATCAACGATGTGCGACGCTCGGGCAAAGAAGTTAAAGGATTCCAGCCGGGGCATAGATCCTCGTGGAAACATAGATGGCCCCGTCTGAAAACAATAGAATCTACAATCTCTCAGGCAAGGGAATGTATCCGCGCCAATGATGAACCTTTGGATAGGAGTGCATTGGGCTCTGGTNAAGGTGTCGCATGTCGACGTTCATGTCACCATCAACGATGTGCGACGCTCGGGCAAAGAAGTTAAAGGATTCCAGCCGGGGCATAGATCCTCGTGGAAACATAGATGGCCCCGTCTGAAAACAATAGAATCTACAATCTCTCAGGCAAGGGAATGTATCCGCGCCAATGATGAACCTTTGGATAGGAGTGCATTGGGCTCTGGTGGTTCTCACACGGAGGGAGCGAAGAGCAAGAAAATTCCCAAGGATCTGAATGTCGACCTCTGGCCTCACTCTATCCACTCCTATAGCCAAGCAGGTGAGGACGGGAAACAACGATGGATTAATCCATGTAGGCAGTGTCGAGGTACAATAATTAAACCTAAGGGTCTGGAGTTCTGATGGGGGCACCCAGCCGTCCCAGCTGAGATCGAACCTTGCATCCCCATCATTAGAAATATTTAGACTATGCAATTTCCGCAGATTGGCTAGGGATACCAACAAAGAATTACACACACTCTCGTTGCCTCCCTTCCAGAAAAGTCCCAGCACCCTTAGCTCCATCAGCTTCCCAAGCTCCTTCTCAATGGCATCAGTACCGCCCACACACACTGTATTCAGCTGTTCTAAGGACACCAAGTTCCCTATCCCAACTGGCAATGCAATATTTGTATAAACATATAGGCACATCAAATCTCCTAACCGAGCAACACCTGATGGCACCTCGTCAACTCCATGTATTCTTAAGTCCAATGTTTGCAAAAAATGCAGCTTTCCAATTTTCATGGGGAGAACACCCAACATATGTATCGAGTAATCCTAGGTACCTCAGATGTAATAAATTCTCAACACATATGTGACTACTTTCCCTAAGATCACAACCTTCTAGATCCAATACACGCAAAAGTTGGAAGTTCGAAAGAGTCTGAATCAGATCAACATCAGTTCTAAAGAGAGTAACAGACCTCAACTTTGACATACTTGTGGTGTCGATCCGATTGGTCGTGAGGTCTGACATGCTANACTGGCAATGCAATATTTGTATAAACATATAGGCACATCAAATGTCCTAACCGAGCAACACCTGATGGCACCTCGTCAACTCCATGTATTCTTAAGTCCAATGTTTGCAAAAAATGCAGCTTTCCAATTTTCATGGGGAGAACACCCAACATATGTATCGAGTAATCCTAGGTACCTCAGATGTAATAAATTCTCAACACATATGTGACTACTTTCCCTAAGATCACAACCTTCTAGATCCAATACACGCAAAAGTTGGAAGTTCGAAAGAGTCTGAATCAGATCAACATCAGTTCTAAAGAGAGTAACAGACCTCAACTTTGACATACTTGTGGTGTCGATCCGATTGGTCGTGAGGTCTGACATGCTATTCTGAAAGGATAACCTGCGAACCATGCTATCCGAATTACTTCTGCTTTGCTTAGTACCATCCAATATAGTAACAAAGTTTTCTCCAATGGACAGAGAACATATCATATCAAGTACCATATCATGTACACGACAACCTTCCGACCTATATTCAACATCAACATATATTGGTTGAATCAAGTTTCTGTTTATCAACTCACTAAAATATCTCTCTCCGAGCTCAAATAGTCTAATTTCTTCTTCTCCGGCTTGGATAAAGCCTTCAGCTATCCACCTCCATATCAACCGGTCTCTTCTTATGTCATGATCTTCTGGGAATACACCGAGATATAAAAAACAAGTCTTTAGATGGGAAGGTAGATCGTAATAACTAANACATATATTGGTTGAATCAAGTTTCTGTTTATCAACTCACTAAAATATCTCTCTCCGAGCTCAAATAGTCTAATTTCTTCTTCTCCGGCTTGGATAAAGCCTTCAGCTATCCACCTCCATATCAACCGGTCTCTTCTTATGTCATGATCTTCTGGGAATACACCGAGATATAAAAAACAAGTCTTTAGATGGGAAGGTAGATCGTAATAACTAAACGATAGTATTCTCTGCATATCCTTTGAAGTACCACCTTCTGCAAGCCCACAGCCAATAGAACTGAGTATCTTGTCCCATTGATACTTTGGTTTTATATGCTGATCATTACTGGCTAAAAGACTGGCAATAGTAATGATGGCTAGTGGCACTCCACCACATTTCCTCAAAATTTCTGTAGATACTTGCTCCAATTCATCGGGACAATCACTTCCTTGGGAGAATATTCTTTTGTTGAAGAGTCTTTTGGAGTCATCATCATCAAGGGGTTTCATATTATGAATAATATCACCACCAGATGGGCAACATGCTTTAGAAACACTGCTTATGCGGGTTGTCGTTACTACTCGACTACCGAGATTGCTCTTAGGGAAAGCACACTTGATAACTTCCCATGCATCTTCACTCCATATATCGTCAATCACGATTAAGTACCTGTGTGATTTTTTAGAGTGTTAGTTCCATAGTTTTAACTAGCGCGCTATCTCGGTGCTATAGCATTTGGAGGGGCATCACGCTAAGTCGTTTAACGTCATTTAGCGTGCTATAGCACCAATTTAGNGAACCGCCTTTGTCTTCTCCGACTCCAGCCCCCACTGCCTACTTCGTCGATCCATGAGAGGTGACGTGATCCTACCTTACGTCTGTTAAATTTACTACTAGCTTTATCTACAAGCCTACGCTGTGTATGGTGCCTCAGCATCATCGTGTTTCCGTGCACTCAAGTTGTCTACTAGAATGCGCAAGCAACATTTTCTTTCCTTTTTCCTAGCTACCAGCCACCGGGCTGATTTCCATGACTGCATGATTACCGGGCTGGTACATTAATAATTTTTAAAAAGAAACATGTTTGTCTACACAGGAAAGTCTAATTTCTATTTATTTCTTTGCAAAAGGAAGGCATCTTCCCCTTTCCAGTTTCCTTAAGACGTGGATGCTGTATTTCCGTTATGTCATGCCCGGTTCAAAAAAAAAAAAAGGAAGGCACCTTCTTGGAAGCTTCCTTGAGGGCATGGTACAAGGTCAATGATATGTTATGGTTAAAAAAAAATGTCGCGCCACCGCACCATCAAACACTGTCAAAGAAATATTCTGTTAAGACCAATTCAAATGAACATGGACCTTTTTGTCTTTATCAATCAAAGTGCGCGAGTGGCTACAAAGGATCCATCCACCTGTTCACCAGGGACACAAAAACAAACAACTCTAAACAGCCTTTCCTGCATCCACCGGTTGAAAATAGCCCGAGCTACCATCTTCCAGCTCGTGAATCATCTTTCAAATGAGCTCGTGGAGTCGTATATTGCCAGCTACCAGCTCCGCCTCAACTCCGAGAGGATCAAAGATGACCTAACGTTCAAAGCACCACACATGATCATCGTGCCAGGGCAGAGTTCAACAACACAAAGAGACAAAATCAGGGCTTGATGGGAATGGGCTGCTTACCTGCCAATTTGGATGGATATGACTAGTTCTAGAGCACAGCTGCTGAGCACCTTCTCAGTCGTTCACGGTGACAACTGTTACGGAACCCTCATCTTCTTCCAGTTCCTTGGGTAAATCTTTGAAACAAAGAAATAAGAATGATCATTAACTCCAGGAGAGAATTAATAAGCTAGCTAATTCTTTCAAAGTCTATAGAGGCCTGGCTGCGTGAGACAAAGGACTTACGAGCCTGATTCCAATGAAAGGTGGGATGGTTGGGATGCGCATCCAATGCGAGCTCCAGCATATCAACCGCTTTTTGCACTGCTGCCAAGCAGTTTTCCTCAAACCAAAGACAAACCGTGACTTTCTGGAGAAAAGGAAGGTGTCGCATGTCGACGTTCATGTCACCATCAACGATGTGCGACGCTCGGGCAAAGAAGTTAAAGGTTTCCAGCCGGGGCATAGATCCTCGTGGAAACATAGATGGCCCCGTCTGAAAACAATAGAATCTACAATCTCTCAGGCAAGGGAATGTATCCGCGCCAATGATGAACCTTTTGATAGGAGTGTATTGGGCTCTGGTGGTTCTCACACGGAGGGAGCGAAGAGCAGGAAAATTCCCAAGGATCTGAATGTCGACCTCTGGCCTCACTCTATCCACTCCTACAGCCAAGCAGGTGAGCACGGGAAACAACGATGGATTAATCCATCTAGGCAGTGTCGAGGTACAATAATTAAACCTAAGGGTCTGGAGTTCTGATGGGGGCACCCAGCCGTCCCAGCTGAGATCGAACCTTGCATCCCCATCATTAGAAATATTTAGACTATGCAATTTCCGCAGATTGGCTAGGGATACCAACAAAGAATTACACACACTCTCGTTGCCTCCCTTCCAGAAAAGTCCCAGCACCCTTAGCTCCATCAGCTTCCCAAGCTCCTTCTCAATGGCATCAGTACCGCCCACACACACTGTATTCAGCTGTTCTAAGGACACCAAGTTCCCTATCCCAACTGGCAATGCAATATTTGTATAAACATATAGGCACATCAAATGTCCTAACCGAGCAACACCTGATGGCACCTCGTCAACTCCATGTATTCTTAAGTCCAATGTTTGCAAAAAATGCAGCTTTCCAATTTTCATGGGGAGAACACCCAACATATGTATCGAGTAATCCTAGGTACCTCAGATGTAATAAATTCTCAACACATATGTGACTACTTTCCCTAAGATCACAACCTTCTAGATCCAATACACGCAAAAGTTGGAAGTTCGAAAGAGTCTGAATCAGATCAACATCAGTTCTAAAGAGAGTAACAGACCTCAACTTTGACATACTTGTGGTGTCGATCCGATTGGTCGTGAGGTCTGACATGCTATTCTGAAAGGATAACCTGCGAACCATGCTATCCGAATTACTTCTGCTTTGCTTAGTACCATCCAATATAGTAACAAAGTTTTCTCCACTGGACAGAGAACATATCATATCAAGTACCATATCATGTACACGACAACCTTCCGACCTATATTCAACATCAACATATATTGGTTGAATCAAGTTTCTGTTTATCAACTCACTAAAATATCTCTCTCCGAGCTCAAATAGTCTAATTTCTTCTTCTCCGGCTTGGATAAAGCCTTCAGCTATCCACCTCCATATCAACCGGTCTCTTCTTATGTCATGATCTTCTGGGAATACACCGAGATATAAAAAACAAGTCTTTAGATGGGAAGGTAGATCGTAATAACTAAACGATAGTATTCTCTGCATATCCTTTGAAGTACCACCTTCTGCAAGCCCACAGCCAATAGAACTGAGTATCTTGTCCCATTGATACTTTGGTTTTATATGCTGATCATTACTGGCTAAAAGACTGGCAATAGTAATGATGGCTAGTGGCACTCCACCACATTTACTCAAAATTTCTGTAGATACTTGCTCCAATTCATCGGGACAATCACTTCCTTGGGAGAATATTCTTTTGTTGAAGAGTCTTTTGGAGTCATCATCATCAAGGGGTTTCATATTATGAATAATATCACCACCAGATGGGCAACATGCTTTAGAAACACTGCTTATGCGGGTTGTCGTTATTACTCGACTACCGAGATTGCTCTTAGGGAAAGCACACTTGATAATTTCCCATGCATCTTCACTCCATATATCGTCAATCACGATTAAGTACCTGTGTGATTTTTTAGAGTGTTAGTTCCATAGTTTTAACTAGCGCGCTATCTCGGTGCTATAGCATTTGGAGGGGCATCACGCTAAGTCGTTTAACGTCATTTAGCGTGCTATAGCACCAATTTAGCATGCCAATACTTCTACCCCTATTTGCCATAGCCTGTTATTTAAAGCTTTGGTTATCTCACATATCAATGAACACACACATAACCAGGTTTCTATTTGTATAATATTTATTAATTTCGAGGTGTATATAAATGAATTCATACCTCTTATCATTAAGAAATGCTCTCATCTCGTCGATGAGTTGTTGATTGTCCCTAACAGCCTCATTGATGTGTGCAAACGTAGCCCTATCAAGTCCGTACAACATCTTCTTGAAAATCTCTGTTATAATCGGATTCCGAGACACTGAAACAAACACTCCATAGTCAAACTGCACTATGATCTTGTCATACACTGCTTTGCTAAGCGTTGTCTTGCCCAATCCTCCAAATCCAACAATAGACAACGTCTTGAGTTGCTGCCTTGACATCCCATCTCCATCAAATAGCTTCTCAATCAGCTCATCCCGTGTGTCCTCGATGCCCACGAGCTCTGTGATATCTTTGTACACAGCCTTCATGCGAGGATCAACGATATTACGGGCACCATTGGCGCAGGCCTCAAGCGCGTACCTTTGACGGAGCTCGCCAAGCTCCTTGGCGAGTTCCTGCGCATCTCGGACGGCGCCATGGATTTGATGGAGAGCCATGCCCTTGCTGAACAGCTTCTTGGTCTGCTTGACGAACTTATTGACTCTGTTCTTCATACTGTTGCGGCTGAGTTCACCATGGCCGCCGTCGTACAGGTGGACCATGTACGCATCCACAGCGTCCTCCATGTTGTAGGAGAGCTCCCGGACCTTGTCCGCCCATATTCGGACTTGTGGGTCCAGCTGCTCCACCGGCACGTCGCCGACCTTGTGGAGGAAGACGTACATCATCTCCAGCTCTGTCCGGAGGGACTTGACGCTCTTCTTCACGCGGTTGCTGAGGGTGAATTCGGCCATGAGGAGGTCGCCGAGCTTACGCAGGAGGGGGCTNCACCGGCACGTCGCCGACCTTGTGGAGGAAGACGTACATCATCTCCAGCTCTGTCCGGAGGGACTTGACGCTCTTCTTCACGCGGTTGCTGAGGGTGAATTCGGCCATGAGGAGGTCGCCGAGCTTACGCAGGAGGGGGCTCAGTGCCCCAGCTGCAACCTGCATCGCGCGGGTGGTGTTTCAGGGGAAGGAGCGAGGGTAGGTATTTCTGCACAAGTTGTATGTACAATGATGCTATTTGCTCCTGTTGTGTGGTGGGTTAGTGTTGTACTGAAGTGAGGGAGGCAGATAAACAAGACAGTCTCACATTCAAGCTGACTCACCATTTCACCAATATCCACCTGGTTACAATTATTTGTTTCCTCTATATAAATCAAAGTTTTAAATCGTGGGTGAAAAGTGCGCTATCGCGGCGCAATCGGCTGGGGAGCCTCACCAATGCCAATAAACAAGACAGTGTCACATTCAAGCTGACTCACCAATATACATCTTGTTACATTATTTGTTTCCTTGATCTAAATAGAAGTAACATGCAGGCCTAGCTATCACTTGAACAGAGGTCCAAAATTCGTCGTGAGCATTCAAGCCATTGATCAGCTGATATTCGCTCAAACTGTGATGGCATTCTTCTTCTTAGATTTTCAAACGTTTGTTTTGTACGCCTAAAATGGAGCACGAACTTTGGCCGGAGGTAGTAGCTAGGAATGGTTCTGCAAGACCGTGATTTTTCAAGAGCTAAGCAAAAGCAAACTAAAATTCCATCGTTTTCAGGAGTACGTGGCTCCCTGTTTGTTGGACCAATCGATCAAAGCTTTCGGCTTTGTTGCAAAATTATCCCTTGCTAACCACCCTCACATTGCTGTCTCTAGTTCTGGCCTCATGCATGTGAATTTTATGGTTGTCCCATTCACCTATTCTTTAGAACGTAACCGTCAAGATGGCCGGCCTTACAAATATTTATATTTCGTTCATGAGGCAAATCAAGATGGCTGTTTTCCCTCCTGGAGCATCATTTTGGAGCAGGTGCTGGCTNCATCTTGTTACATTATTTGTTTCCTTGATCTAAATAGAAGTAACATGCAGGCCTAGCTATCACTTGAACAGAGGTCCAAAATTCGTCGTGAGCATTCAAGCCATTGATCAGCTGATATTCGCTCAAACTGTGATGGCATTCTTCTTCTTAGATTTTCAAACGTTTGTTTTGTACGCCTAAAATGGAGCACGAACTTTGGCCGGAGGTAGTAGCTAGGAATGGTTCTGCAAGACCGTGATTTTTCAAGAGCTAAGCAAAAGCAAACTAAAATTCCATCGTTTTCAGGAGTACGTGGCTCCCTGTTTGTTGGACCAATCGATCAAAGCTTTCGGCTTTGTTGCAAAATTATCCCTTGCTAACCACCCTCACATTGCTGTCTCTAGTTCTGGCCTCATGCATGTGAATTTTATGGTTGTCCCATTCACCTATTCTTTAGAACGTAACCGTCAAGATGGCTGGCCTTACAAATATTTATATTTCGTTCATGAGGCAAATCAAGATGGCTGTTTTCCCTCCTGGAGCATCATTTTGGAGCAGGTGCTGGCTAGAGAGTCAAGAGGTGGAGCGGTGTTCCATCTACCACATCAAAGACAGCGGGTCTCAGCGGCATGGCGCACTGGGGTCTCGTTGATGGACGCATGTGGATGAACGCACGCTGGATGGTGGCGCTGCCTGATGTCGTTGTGGCATCGACAACATAAAAGCCTGACAAGGTAAATGCGTCGATCCATCCTAAAGGTGGACGACGAAAGACGGCGGCCACGGCGGATTCTATTGCATGCACATGCGATGTGCGCTGAGGGTCTGCTATACCGGTTGGTGCTCTCCGCTCGCCGTTGGACGGCTTGTTAAGGCCACCAAATTAGATGTGTACGTTGGTGTAAGGTATGGTCACATCATCAAGTTTGTAGGTGTATTTGTTTTATGAGACTTTGTTGAATACTATAATAAAGATGGTTGTGTATCCTTTCCTTTTAGAGAGAATCAGATGTATTATAAAAATTCACCGGAAGTACAAAGTATCTCAAACATATTAAAAATTTCATCAAGATTCGAGACCACAGCTGCTGCCAGAATGAGTCGCCGACATGCTGTTGTCGCTGCTCCCCTACCTGAGCCGACTTTACCTTGTCGATGACAGCCGAGAAGTCCTCGTGCACGTGCCCCTAAGGACCAGCGTCCTGGAGCCGCAGTTGTCACCATCGAACACCTACATTGATCTAAGGCACGTGGCACCAAATCTCACCACATGATGAGAAACTCTAACCTCACTGCCCAAGGAAGCGGCATGAATCTACGCCGAAGCTTTGTTGACTACGTCCGACCTCTATTGAGATTAAAATGCAGAAGACAAACATGAAGAGAAAGTGCCGCCATTCCGCCCGAGTGCTGCACCTACAAGGACTAAAAATCCTATCCTAAACTACTAAGCAGAGCGGAGTGACTGAGATCTCCCTCCCCGCCAGAGCAAAGGTCAATCCATGGCTAAGCGGTGACGTCTAGAGGGAAATGTTTTCCCTAGCCACCTAGGATTAGTAATGGATGTGTGCATCCTTGGTGCAAAGACCGGGGTTTCAACCTCCTTTCCGTAATTTTTTTTACGTGTGTGGGGACCTGATCTCAGGTAGAGGGTTGATCATCCAATTCCCCAACCCAGTTAGCGAGCCTTACTTACATGAGTTCTTAAGCTGCTTATACTTCAAATCACGAGTATGTCAATTCATCCTTACTGTAAACTTACATAAAAGAATGGAGTTTAACAATTGCGGGAAAATGGTGAAGTGTTGTACTGCTGCTTCCATAGCTGGCAGCTGTGACATCAGAGTTTCAGTTTCTACTTGGCAGGTTTATTTACGACCAACTCAAAGTAATGAGATATGTCTATGAATTCCCTTACAATTGTTCATTTTCTGACTTTACATTAATGAATTGGACAGCCAACTGTCAGTGTGGTAGTTGGAATTCAGAACTTTGTTTGCCCCGACTCCAGAAGGAGCACATGTTTTCATGTCCAGAAGGAGTTGTGCAGTTTTGCTTCGGCCATCTATATCAAAGGCCAGTTCAGTCGTTGCTTTGCTTCTTTTAGAAAGGAACAAAAAAAGATCCCTACTAAAGAACTGACTCGTTCCATACATGTGTGGCATCATCGTTCGTCAGGGGTTTCCCTCTGTAGCTGTTTACTGGTCACAGGTACATGCATAGGCTTCCCAGTGGATGCCACGTCTTGTGTTTCACAAGACTAACGATTTGGGTGGAAGGGCATTTTATCTTCTGGTATGTTCATCACCGGGAAGTTTTGGATGATAAGAGTGCTTGTTAGTTGTAACTTACTGTATAATATGGTGCAGGCAACACACCTTCTTTGCTCCACTTTGTTGGTTAAAGCAAGAATGTTTTTGTTAATATTCCTCAATGGTAATTAAAATAGGTTTCGTGCAACATTGGAACATGTTGATTATTTGTTGATATAGTCCATGCTAGATGCTACCCCGGACCACCGACTAAACTCACTCTCAAGCTTCAGAGTTTCAGTTCATATTTAGCAGGCCCACCTATTGGCCAATGTCTCAAAGTAATGACNTTTGCTTCTTTTAGAAAGGAACAAAAAAAGATCCCTACTAAAGAACTGACTCGTTCCATACATGTGTGGCATCATCGTTCGTCAGGGGTTTCCCTCTGTAGCTGTTTACTGGTCACAGGTACATGCATAGGCTTCCCAGTGGCTGCCACGTCTTGTGTTTCACAAGACTAACGATTTGGGTGGAAGGGCATTTTATCTTCTGGTATGTTCATCACCGGGAAGTTTTGGATGATAAGAGTGCTTGTTAGTTGTAACTTACTGTATAATATGGTGCAGGCAACACACCTTCTTTGCTCCACTTTGTTGGTTAAAGCAAGAATGTTTTTCTTAATATTCCTCAATGGTAATTAAAATAGGTTTCGTGCAACATTGGAACATGTTGATTATTTGTTGATATAGTCCATGCTAGATGCTACCCCGGACCACCGACTAAACTCACTCTCAAGCTTCAGAGTTTCAGTTCATATTTAGCAGGCCCACCTATTGGCCAATGTCTCAAAGTAATGACTGAGCAAATAACCCCCATGAATTCTATTACCTTGTTTATCAATTCTTAGTCTTACACTCATTACTTGGATTCTGCAATGAAACTACAGCCAACAGTGGATTTAGAAGTTCGAATGCAAAGCTCAGTTGTTCATACAAGTCTTTTCATTGGTTCCTTGGAGTATCGGCTGATTCACTTGTATTCATGCACATTTGCTAACTTGGCCTCTGCATCAATAGATAAAAGTACTTCTCTTATGCAGGTTATCTACATATGTACCGGGACGCTTCGTTTATGGTCTTCTCTACAACGAGTGGAGCATCGAGACCTGTTTACGGAGGTGTGACACTATTGGAGGCTGCGGCGAGGGATACTTTTACCCAACATGGGTGGTAGCATGATCTTAGGACTGGGCCACCTATGCTTTAGGCGTCATACAGATTTCATCTTTGTATTTCGCCTTCTTCTTTTATATTGGCTTGTCGTGAGGACTTTGCTGGCTGTGTGCATTTTTGCAGAGGCCGGGTGTAATGCTTAAACCTTTCAAGTAATAAAGCACCCTTTTTCAAAAAATCAATAGATGCATACAACCATCTTTGTTAAATTATTCAACAAAGGTCTAGCAAAAACAAACATCAAACAACTCAAAGCCCCCACTCACACCAACAAACTCGATAATGGAGAATGACAACACTCTCCACCATCCAGAACCAGGATCACTGCTGATCCATCCACATGACGTACCAGGAGCATACACCAGATGTAGCAAACCCAGAGCGTACACCACATGCACACGCTTCAGAAGCCGCCACCATCATCGAACTACTGACCCATATCATCCTAGTGGCAGGCAGCTTGTGTTTCACCACACAATCAGTTTGGGTGCAGGAGCAATTTCTCCTCTGTTCAGGTATATTGATCTATCTGAAGAGTTTTAGATGATACAAGTGTTTGTTAATTAGTGTACATGGTGTAGGCAACACACCATTTTTTTGCTCCATTCTTGTTGGTTTAAATCAAGAATGTTTGATTAGCCTTTTT